>CM076573.1:738250736-738417456 GCA_034641835.2 Pinus albicaulis | reverse complement strand
TCGTTGATCGTGGTGGCCTTCAACAAATGGTAGTCCACAGATCCGAGAGAGAGATAGGATCCTGTGTAAAAGGACCAACATACTGTGAAATAAGTTGAGTCTTCTGGCTATGGGTGTAGCTAATCCATGTACAATTTTTTCCTCTATTTAATAAAAGAATTGAGTAGTGCAACAACAATAGGGTGCTTTGTTCCACAGTGAATGGTTTTCCACCAAACATACTTGTGTCCATTGTGTGACTGATTTTATAGTTGCATTTTTATTTTTGGTGCTCTAATCTTTGATTATGTGTTTCAGTTCATGCATGCTTAAAGTTTAATAAATTGTAAAAAAAGGTTTAAAAGTGTCACACTATTGATTCACCCCCACTCCCCCACCCCCCCACCTCTTAGTAGTGATCTAGTTTCCAACAATTGGTATCAGAGCGGGGCTCTTAGGTGCATCTTCATCGCTGGAGAGTGGATATTGGATATTTTCAGAAAAAGAAATGAATATAGATATATTTTTTTGGAATGAGTTATAAAAAAAATTGGTTCTTACTGGTGCAAATTTCAAAGCATGGAAAGAAAATGTGAAAAATAATGATTTCTTTGTGGCTTTATAATTTTGAATTTGGTTTGTGAAGGAAATCATGGATATTTTTCTATATCTAAAATATGGAAGAAAAATTTTCAGGCAAGGCGAATTATTTTCAAAAATCTCCATAATGCAGATTTAGAGAAAAATGGAGATTTAAAATATGTCAAGGAAATTTGTCACATATTTCATATGCTATATGGAGACAACAACAACAAAAGTGATGAAGAGACTTGGAAGAGTAGCAAAAATAATATACAAGCTCTAATTGAAACAACTATGAAAAAGGACAACAAATATGAAGGTATAAGCCGTAATGATATACTTCTGAGTTATATTTTTGATAGTGGTAATGACAATTATTCAAATTTTGTTTGTCATAGAGATGATGATCACAATTATATGATTCTTAAGGCTCAATATGAATCTGACATGGTTTTTATTTAAGAATGTTTTAGTGAAATTGGTAGACCAACAAATGCATGCAACCTCAACATAAGAATAAATTGCAGGATTGTGATCAAAAGGAGAAAAATCTCAAGGAAGAAAGTAATATTGTGAGAACACGGTTGGCAGAATAAAAAATATTAGAATAAGTCTGTTGCAGCAAGAAAAAATATAGAAAGGATTATGTTGAAGCACTTGAAGGTGTGATTGAAAAATTGAGAAAGGAGCTTGAGGAAAAAAACTAGCAGTTGGAAAAACTGAAGAGCACCGTTCTAGTGAACAAATTTGGTAACAATTTTCAAAAGGTTGAGACGAGTTTGCATGTAGGAAAGGATGAAAAAGAAGAAGCAAATAAGCCTGCCAAAAATAATGCGATCCACAAGAAATAGCACAATAGAAGACCAAAATAATTTTTCACATCTAAAATACCATTTTCTCCTATGGTTGGCCTATAGTAGTTTTCAAAGGAGAAGTCAAAACTCCTTTTCCCCCTTGATGGATGAGATTGAGTGCTTCAACTCTCACAATTTTGGTCATGTGGAATATGATTGTAGGAGTAGAATTCACTCATCCATGAAACAATGTGATAATCCAAAAGGAGGACCTATATCAAGCGATACAAATTCTTTCAATGGTCATTGTTTTGCTTGTAACATGTTTGGGGTTAAAGCCATTGATTGTAGATCTAGCATAAGAAGATCGAGTTCCAGTATAAGAAGCTAAATATTAGATCCTTTGGTTACATATCTTGGTCACATAGAGTATTATGCATGCCATAATTTTTTGCACATGACCAAGGATTGTAATATTTCTAAACAATTAAGGCCATTTTTTCAAACGCAACTATCAAGGGAGAATGGCCATCCTAGGAGCACATGGAAGAAAGAAATACAACTAGGAAGATGTAGAATTTCAAATTTGTATCGTGACGAGGATGACATGTGGTATATAAATAGAATATTCTCACACCATATGTCAGGATATAGGAGAAAAATTCATTTTCTCAATAAAACCAAGGATAGTCGTGTTGTGTTTGAAGATAGTGAAATTTCTAGAGTGTTGGGAAGCGGTAAAACCAATCTTGGTGAGGAGAGGAAAATTGCAGAGGATGTTTGGCTCATTGAATGTCTAAATCATAATATCTTAAGTGTATGCGAAATGGTTGATGGAGTAAAATAAGTGATCTTCAATTCCAAAATATGCATCATGTGAAAGGAAGTATCAAAGAGAGCGATTGCTAGAGGATTCAAGACACTGATTAATTTGTATGTTTTAAAGGGAAGAGTGAAATGTAAGAAGAGACCAAGAGAGTACTCTTCCTCACGAGATTCAAAAAATATGAGATCAATCCCTACTTCAATCCATTCTTTCATGTTATATCTACTTGAATGCAAGAGCATGCATGAGACTTGCATGGTCTCAGGGGGAGTGTTGGCAGCATGATTCAGTTCTTTCATGCACTTTCATATCATCCAAATACTTCATATGCAGTACATCATGTCCAAGGGGAGATAATTTCTCAATTATTTATTCCTTATGTTTATTTATTTCCACTCATTATTTTTGCAGCTAATGTATTTATGGTGTATGAATAAAAAAGATATGTATATTAGCCTTGTTGCAACATTCATTTATTTTTTTCCTTCATCTATATTTCTACTGATGGTTTTTGATAGAAACATGGTTGTATTATGCATATGGTAAAGGTGTTATGGAGGATCACACATTCATGGGGGGCATATGTGCTTCCTAATGGAGTTCAATAATGTTGACATTGTCTTATGAAGGATGATTTTTATTACTGCTGTCACATTTTTCTAGTTGGATCATCTAGAGTTTATGTACCTCATTTCTAATGTTTTCACTTATAGATGAATCATGCATGCTCTTGATATATTTTAGATGGATGAATATGATGTTTCTTATGATGTGTTGGACATTCATTTGGTTTAGTGATGTTGATTCATATGCAGATTATGTATGGAGAAATTGTTGTTTCTCGTGATGAGGATATGTACTTGTTGTTGCTACTATTTTTATAGTGTTGCTATCGGTTGATATTTTTTGTTGATGCACATGTGGAGCATGGTGGTTGATAGTATTTATCATGATTATGCTGCAGGATATTCTTTTATGGGATGGTGATGACCAAGGTGTTGAGTGGCCATGCAATATCATATTATGTTGTTAGTAATTATTTTTGCTGCTACATTTGGAGAGTTGATGTCATAGCTTGTGGATTCCATGTACTGTATTTCATTGTTGCTGCCATATGAAGCATATGTTGATGTTCATTGATACCATGTACCCGTGTTATTTTATGTTTTTGGAGTGTATTTATGAGAGCACAATTGTGTGCATATGTAAAAGACATTTACTATCATTGTTTCATCTTTTGGGCACATTGCTCATGGAACGACCCATGGTGTCTATCATGTCTTGTCATTTACTATGTATGGGTCAATGGAGTCCAAGCCATATTTCATAATGTATATATTTGATATAGCCCCACTTCATTGGGTGAATTTTGTAAACTTCGGTCCATAGAATCATGGTTGGTGATAGGTGTAGAGGAGTCATATGTCAATCCTATGTATTTGTCACAATTGTGTATTTTCTCCATGAAGCATTATTGTATTCTAATGTATTTTATATCATGTCCAAATTCAGTTGGAGTCATGGTTCATGAGGAGTAATCTCTTGCACTTAGCAAGGAGGATCATTACAACAGATAGAGTGTTGATTGAAAATTCATTACATGCATAGGGGGAGAATGCTCAGTCTTTAGAGTTGGCGTGGCATTGGTCAGAGATATGATTGGCAGTTGAGCTTCATTGTATAAATTATCCTTGCATTAGTATAGTGTTGAGTATGACAAGGGGAGTCCTAATCTCATCCGATATTATTAGAATTATTCTTCAGTGTTGATATGGCCCTTTTCCATTGATATCAAAGGGGGAGAGATTTGGATGGTTAGAGATTGACCTCACTTGTTGGTTGGAGGTTGACATCAATTACAAAGGGGGAGTTTGTTGGCATTATAGTGTTGGCATTGATGTTAAAAAGTTGGAGGTGTTGCTTTTCATGTGTATGTGTGATGGGTGTTTGAGGTTGATGGTCTTGTTAGTTAGAATTGATGTCAACATGATTATGAAATGACCTAGTGGAGATGATGTTGTGGTTGTTGAGTAGGGATGGATTCCTCATGTGTGATTGGTTTGAGGTTGGCATGTTATTTTTGGAGATGTTGTTGTTGCAAGTGGTTGGAGTGTTGCTCTAAGTGTTGCATATGTCTCTACATGTCTTGGAGACATTAGATTGTTGCTACATGTGTTGAGATGAGGTTGTATGTGTTAGAAGTGCCTCTGTCAGTCTTATAGGCAGTTGTATGACATGGCGTTGCTACTATAGTTCATGAAGGTGTTTTCACAGGTTATGGTTTCTTCTTGAGGAATTGGAGGTGTTGGTCTTGGTATTAAGGTTGGAAGAATAGGTCTTGAATCTCATTGGCTTATTCTTATCCTATTTCATCTGTTGCATACTGAGAAATTGGCTTGGAGCAGTGTTCAAGATTAGAAGAATATGTTCCATCGGGTGGCATAGGTTCATGGTTGAAGGATTGATGTTTTACCTTATCTTTAGCCTTAATCGCATGGAGACGAGCCTGTGGAAGTGGTTGAAAGGATCTAGTCATTGGAATGCAAGCCTATGGGAGTGTTTATAGCCTCAGTCGCATGGATTCAGTGCTATGGGAGGGACTAAAGGATTTCACGAGAATTTCTCTGCATTCCTCGTGTTGTTCAGCTAAATTTTGTATTGTGGCAATGTCCTTTTATCGAAAATTTTCCTTTTCTGATCGGAAAAGATAGTGGGACCTCCAGAATCTGATCAAAGTTGAAAATATCAAAAAGGATAGTGGAGTTAGTGGTTGATTGATTCAATGAGTTGAATTTGGATTGAATCTATCATATGAAAAAATTTGTGAAGCCCAATAATTTTGTGTAGTTATTTAGTTGAGAACTTGAGTTCATATTTATATTAGAGATAGCTCATTGTTAAATTGGTTGATTTTATAGTTGTATTGTGTGTGTGGAGAAGAGCATGCAAGTTGCATGTGTTCTCTAGTGAAGAATTTCTGAAGCAGTTTGCAATTGTATCCGCAGTGATTTGAAGTATGTTTCAGCCATTATATTGGCATAGTGTGTGAGAATATGAGTGGATTGGAGTAGTGGTTGATGATATTGTGTGGCAATTAGTGGAGTATTTGGAGATTATATTCTCCTACTTTGTTCTTCAATTTTTAATGTAGATTTTGATTCATAACTATGGTGTTGATGTGATGTTCATTTTGAACGGATTGGTAGTCCAGTCTGAAAATATATGCAACGAGGCTTACATGGAGGAAGTGAATTCATGGAGGTTTTAGAGTATGCAGTGGCTTGGTGGATTCAATAGAGGGAAGATATTTCTCCATCCAATAGGAGTTGCATAGTCTAATGCATTTGGGCAAGGATAGTTGATCGTGGTGGCCTTAAGCGGATGTTAGTCCATAGATCTGAGAGAGAAACAAGTTCCTGTCTAAAAGGACCAACATATTGTGAAATAAGTTGATTATTCTGGCTATGCTTGTAGCTAATAAATGTACAATTTTTTAAGATATTTAATAAAATAATTGAGCAACGTAGTAACATAAGGGTGGTTTTTTTCTCGGTCAAGGATTTTCCACCATATATACTTGTGTCCATTGTGTGATTGATTTTTATGGTTGCATGTTTATTTTTCATGCTTTAAACCATGATTATGTGTTTCAACTCATGCATGCTGAAAATTTAATTAATTGGAGAAAAAATTTAAAAGTGCCACAATAGTGATTTATTCCCCCTCTTAGTAATGATCTAGTTTCCAACAACAATAATAAATAACACACATGTATACAATATTTTTCCAAGAGAAATAAATATGCTAAAAACCCATTTTCCTGCTTGCATTAATCTAATGAATAGAGGTGCATTACCATTTCTATCTCAATCTGATCTTAACCTGCAAGTGAATAACCTATCTCTCTGCTCACTGAGAAGCTTTGACCCAGAATTAGTCAATTTATGCCTCTACTTGAGCCCCTATTTCCTTGTGAAATTCCTGAGAAATTAGGCCCCTATTATTTAGGAAATTCCTCCAAAATGATTTTTCTATTCCAAAGGTTGATCATTTGACAGCATGCAACACATGTACACTCAAGACTAGTCTACAATTGATGTTACATTGCCTTGGAATATCTAACACAACTGGGGAACTCGAATTCTCTACATGAACTATATATTTTAGGTTTATTGATCAATTAACTGAATGATAACTGAGTTATACTAAAGTCCCACTACATAATTTACCTTCCACTAGTTCCTCTAACAGTCAGAACTAGTTTAACTGAAAACAACTTGAAATAATTGACCTTGATTGCTACAAATTAGCAATCACACATGCTTAGATAAATTGTAACTCCTATAACTCGAATTTTTTAAGCTAAATGAGTGACAAGAGCCATGTCACACAAGTTTACTGCATCCAAGTTGTCTGTTGATGTGGGAATTCAAATTTTCTCAATTTGACCAAGGAGAAGTTAAATTGAGACTTTCTTGCTGCATTTTTCAACATAAACAATGTGGATTCTCGATTGGAAAAGGTGGAGTCCTTTCTGAATATTGATTATGGTTCAGGAGACCTCACGTATCCCCCTTCCCATAATGGGAACACTCCAAGTCTCTCTCCTTCTGACCATGATTCTTCAGATGCGGAAAAATGAAGGTCTCTTTTTTTTTGTCGGCATATTTTTGAGATCTATTTTTTGGTGGATGCAACTATTATCGTGGATGTGTGGATGTGTTTGGTTCACAATTGCTTTGGCCTTGATTACTGACTTTTCTTTGTGTAGGGTGCTGATTTTCAAACTATTTGATGTTGTTCACTCTATTGGGAGTATTTTTGGTCTCTTTTGATGCACCTATATCACGCCATGGTCTATTCTTTTAGGAAAGAGATCCTAATGCATTGTTCACTACTATGGTTTTTCATTTCAAATTTAATGTTGTTGATCTCAATTAGTTTTGAAAGTGTCATATGTATGGGCATGCTGGCTAGTTTGGTTTTGATTTTAGTTCATGGTACTACTCTCCTTTGCTACTCAATGTTGGGCATCGATCTTGAAACTGGGTTTCTTAGTATGGTTTTAACCTTCTTCTGGTCTCTGTGGTGGATGTAATCTCTCTTCTATATATTGTTTTGGTAATAGAATATATTGTATTTATTTACAAAAAAAAATATGTTGCATATGTTTATTTAAAATTAGTCATCATATGCCTCCACACCTTAATGTGTTAAAGGATAATTATCTCATATTTAGTTTAAACACATCAAAATTTATTAAAATCCAAGTCAATGAACAATGTGGACCATGCCAAAATCCACTTTCGAGTTTGAATTTACGTTCAAATTAATATTTACCACATACTACTGCATATTTTTTGGATTATAAGAATAAAGCATTGACCAATATCCAAATGACCTTCATCCTTAATGTTTGTTACAACTGTTAATGTTGAATATCTTCTTGCAAATCACTCAAAACAGTTACCATAAACAATGACCATAGCCAAATAGACTACTTATTAAAAGAAGTTACCATACACATTGACCATAGCCAAATAGATTGCTCCTTAAATAAAATCAGATTAGAATTCACAAAGACCAAAATATGACATTCCTTAAAAATGTTCCTCAATTTGTGTTCCCACTAACACTTTTCTTGATTTTTATTTTTATTTTTAGATATTGCGAAACACTATAAATTAGAGGAAATCATTTACAAGAATTTTGGATTCTAGAAAATAAGTTTTATGGAACATGTTATTCAATATTATATTTAATTAATTCATTTATAATAATTATCAATGATAATATATATTTGATTAAAGTGAGTTTCTTTGTAAACCAGATCAAAATAAATAAGATTGTTCTTAAAAATATTTTAATCGAAACTAAAAAGAATGGTTATTCAATAAAAAAACATTCTATATATGAAAGGAAATATAGAATATCAAATCATAGTGGTACATTCACTTAAAACTTAAAATTACATTATACTCTATAATCTCGATGGAAATGAAGGTTGGATGATATCCAATTTTTATAAAAATAAAAAACAAAAACAAGTGACCAATGTGACGAAGACATGTTCTCTCATAAGCACCAAGGTAAATTGTATATCTCTTTCATTGTGCATTTTTCTATGTAATATTCATCTCACTTTTTTGTGTTTCTCACTTTGAATATATATATATATATATATATATATATATATATATATATATATATATATATATATATAGTCAAAAGAGGTAATGGCGATGATTCATATTTGTATTAACGAATTCTTATGCGTTTTCAACAATATTAGACTAGTACAACCATGAATCGTCAAGGTTGGTGGTGAAGAATCTAATATTGTTTGCATCATTGTTCTACCTTTATGTTTCATAGGATAAGAATGTAAAACTATGGGATAAGATTTATTAGATAAACATGCTCCCCTATAGTTAATGTACTGATTTTAAGGGCATCATTTTCATTAGTGATGTATCATTTTATTTCTAGTCTTGTTTCCATGTGTTTAATATTGTCAAATTCAACAAGGCATTGAAGTTGCACGATGGATCTTGAATATCATTTAAATGAATTTGATTAGTAAAAGAAATTTTTAAGGTAGATAATTTGTGAATAGATCAAGATGCGAATAAACTAAAATTATTAACTCGAGAGGTTATTATGTTAATTTTTTAAAAGTGGTGTTAAATTCAATTCAAATTAAAAGTTAGATGATTTTCTTGAAAGTTTAATTTCGATATTTAAACATAAAAAAAAGCATCATATTAATGTTTTTTTTTAATCCCCGCTCATGTGGTATAGAGCAGACAGTGACAGGGTGTTCTGTTAAGGCACTCTGTGATGTGAAGGCAATTGGTTCAAAAATCCATGAGCAAAAATCCAAACATGTTAAGGGTTAGTGTGGCCTAGGTCGGGTGCAATCCTTGAGTGATTTTGATGGATTAGATGCCCCTGGGTCATTGCTACTCACGCCATAGGCTAGGCGTGTTATTCACCTTAGGACTCACATAGTCTAGAGAACAAAAGATATCATTGCTTTTTTATCCCAAATGTAGAATTTTTAAACAAATAAATATCCATATATTCCATATGAAGAACATACATATTTTTTCCATTACATCAAAGTTCATCATTTCACTTGTGGGAATCGGACCTAGGTGGGGAGGATCACAATCATTCCTCCCAACCACCTGTGACAAACCCAATTGACATCCCAAATGTAGAATTGTTATTGTGTGTTGTTAATTTATCTTTTTCAAGCAAATATGTTTTCTATAGATTTCAAACCTAGCTAAACATTCTCACCAAGGGAAGGTACAAACCCTACAATTCTTCAAGCTTAATTTTCTTGATATAAATTATATTTATTTCGGTTAAATAGTGTCAAAGCTAACTAAGAATTCTCAGTAAAGGGGGAATTTTAAGTTTCTCCAAGTTCAATTTACTTTCTATGTAATATATTAGTTTAAGTTAGATAGTTTCAAACCTAGTTAATGATTCTCACTAAAGGTTCAAAATTTGGATGTACAAAAAAGAAATTGTGCAAATTAACTTCATGCTTATTGTTTGTAATGTTTAGATAAGGTTGAAGTGTTAGTTCATTTAAAATTGTAATTTTTTTCATTGTTTTGATTCATACCAAGAAATTAATTAAATAACATAAAATAAAAAGAACTATTTCCTCTAATTTCTTTTTTACCATTTTCCTTTTAAAATTACTTGATTTTTTTAATTAATATAATTAGATTCACCATTTAAACCTAACTATACATTATGAATAAATATTTGCTTAACTTTTCACCTTTTTCTCTTCTCTCTTTTTTTCTAGTTTTCTCCTAAAATTATGTGGCAACTCTAAATGCTTATAAGTATCCTACACAATTTTCCCGTAAAATTAAATGGAAAATGCAAACACTTCCAAACATCCCTATTTTAGGTAGTTTATTCTCAAATAATATGATATATCACTAACTATTACATTATAAAGTTTGTATAACACGACATCAAAATTTATTGAAAATATTAATGTTAAAGTTAAAGAATATAATGTCATATAAATTTGAAAACTTATGAGAAACACTTTTATTTCTAATAATATTTTATAAATTTAAAAAGTCATTGAATATTGTCACCAAAGTACTACAAAATTTTCTACCCTAGCCTTCATGAGATTTTATATAGTTACACTCAATTAATTATTGAGGTTGGGTTATTAATTACATAAGTCCTAGTTGTTTGTAGTCAATTTGTGCAACATTCTTTTATGCCTTTGATATATCCTTTACATTGATATTTATACTCCAAAAATTGAAGTTGCCCACCATTAATATGAATTATTGAATATTTTTGATATTAGACATTGTTTAATCTTTCCCATAAAATGTTTCATAAAAAGTTGGTGATTAGCTAATAAAATAATTGTTAAGATGTCCATTTTCCTCTAGTAAGAAATTTAGGGAACTTTCCTTCCCTTGCATAGGATGTGTCTCAACTGCGAAACAAATATTTTAGAGTAAACAATAAGGAAAATAACCTTATAAGTAGACAACCTTCAACCAGAAAGATTTAATTGTGAAATATCTTCTTTCAAAACCGCCCAAAACTTTGACTTCATTTCATCTGAAAATAATACAACCAAATTAACTTAAAACATAACTACTAGAGAAAAAAACACTAAGTTTGAATCCCCTCAGTCAAACCATATTACACCAAAATTTATTTAGATATTTTTTGGTAGGATTGTTTTCACATTTTATTCTTGGATCTTTTGATATAAATTAACAAGACCCTCTTGCATCTTATTAATTATGGGACTAACCTATCAGATAAACTTACCTTACATAAGATTTGAAGTCTCCCTCATCATGCTTCTTAAGAGACTTTCTTCATTCATTTCGAATTTTAGTACTTATGATGGTTCAAGATTACGAAAATCTAGTTTGTTTGATATTTTATTTATCTTAGTAAATTTGGGTGAAAATGTGAAGTTGGGTTACACTTTTTTTCCCTTTTTTGAGAAAAAACTTTCATTTTTTTCTTTTCTTCAACTTTCTACAAGCCAAAACAAATTTTCTATTTAGAATTTCATTTTGCGATAAAAATAAAAGTTGTTAGAAATTTTATTAGCTCTCTATTACTTATTTTTTGGAAATTTTTTATACACATTTGATATGTCAAATTAGTGTTTCTTTGAGTGTGTGTTTTTTAACAATCAAAGGATTCATAAGAAGTCATGTTAATACACACTGTTGTATTCTTTGAAACTTTGTGTTTTTGAGAAAAAAAATGTGTTACAACAATCTAGACAGAGTCTACCTCGGTTTCGTAATATTTACAATGCCAATGGATGCATATCATAATTACTGGAATTTTTTGAACTGATCCAATATGAAAAAACTGCATATTTTGAATATGTTTCGCGACGCACGAAATTTCTTAACATATAAGTTATAAACTAAAAATATAAAAACTACCCATTATAGACGACGGATCAATGTAATGCACCATAATTTTTTCAAATTTTTTTACAGTGTATTTTGGAAGATACAAAATTATGATTTCACTGAATCATAATGACTTTCAGAAATTGTTTGCATACGTTTTATTACAAAATTAATTAAAATTAGTAAATATTTATGAAATTCCATAAAATTTATATTTCCTAAAAGTAGATTGAAATCTGAAAATGCTTGTCTTGGTTTCGACAGTTAATTTGGAATGTTTCATGGAGTTTAATTAGTCCAAAAATTGAAGATATGTATTCAGAGCTTGGCTCTGCGTAATTGCTAACATGTTAGTTCGGTCGAACTCTTAAAAAAAGTTCGGCTGAATTGTTTTTTGCGCCGACAGCTCATCAAGTCTAACGACATAAAAGTTCGGCCAAAATTTTACCCGACTTTCTGTCAGCCAGAAAATATCACGAAGCCCCACCAAAAAAACATTTCGCAGCAATAAGAATTCATTATTTTTGCATATTTTCGCACATTTGGTCTGATTTTACAAAGATCTTGGTTTGATTTTGCAAAGAATTGTTTTGGGTTTAAGGACTTTTCTTAGAGGTACATTCAAAGGAATTTTTTGCAAAGGATTGTTTTGGGTTTAAAGACTTTTCTTAGAGGTACATTCAAAGGACATTTCTTGGAGGTATGTGATACATTTTTTGGATATTTTTTGAGCTTCATTTTTTTTAAGGTATGGCTACAAAGGTCTTGGTCTGATTTTGCAAAGAATTGTTTTGGGTTTAAGGACTTTTCTTGGAGGTGCATTCAAAGGACATTTTTGCAAAGGATTGTTTTTGGTTTAAGGACTTTTCTTGGAGGTACATTCAAAGGACATTCCATTCAAAGGACATTTCTTGGAGGTATGTGATACATTTTTTGGATTTTTTTTGGGCTTCATTTTTTTTGAAGGTATGGATTTGGGCTTAATTTTCATTGTTTTTAGAGGTTTTGGGCTTAATTTTCAAAGGACTCTTTTTAGGCTTAATTTTGAAATGACTCTTTTTAGGCTTAATATTCAAAGGACATTTTTTGGAAGTATTTTTTAAAGTGATATTTTTTAGAGGCTTTTTTGAAGTATTTTTTAAAGTGACATTTTTTAAGAATTTGGAATTAATTTTCAATGGAAATTTTTTGGAGACATTTTTTTAGATTACGTGTTTTGGGTTGAAGAAATCTTTCTCAATGATTTTTTAAAACGAGTTTTTGTCTAACTTTTTAAATGAATTTTTTTGTAGGACTTGGAAGGAAATATTTTGAGCTTCGTTTCACTTTTATAAGACATTTTTTTCTCGGATTTTTTAAAGTAAGTGTTTTGGATTGAAGTATGCATTTTTTGAAAAAAATTTTAAAACGAGTTTTTTTTTTTAAATTAAATCTTTTGTGATGTTTTTTTAATTGATTTTTTGTCTAAATTTTTGAAGGAAATTTTTTGAACTTCATACTCTATTATCATGGGAAATCGAAGAAATTGTACGAGAAAATATGATCGAAAAAGAGATCCTGAGGAACCTAGAGAAGAGACGAGAGTATCTCGCAAAAGAAAGAGATAAGCACTCTCAAATATTGAAGGGGAAAATCAACCTCAACTAGAAGTTGAAGCAGGTATGTAAATGTAAATATTATGAATTTGATATATTTAAAATTTTCCCAGTGTAAAATGTGAAGCTTAATTTTTATTTTATGAACTAATTTGAAAAATATTTTACAATGTAAATAGAGAGAGATATTCCTAAAAACATTGATGATGAGATACAAAATTTTGAAAGAGAAAGTGAAAGAGATATTGAACCAATGATTGAAGATGGTGAAAATGTTGAAAGAAATTCAAGTGAAGAAATTGAATCACAAGGTATATATATATATATATATGTTGAACACATGCACGTATTATTGAAATTATACATATATTTATTAATTTAGTTATTTATTGAATATGTAAACTTATTATGTACTATTCATTCGAATATGTACAGATGAGATCAATGTTGATGATGAGATGTTAGAAAATGTTGACACTCAGAGATATGGAGACAAAAGAGCTGACCATATTATACGATATCATGTTAACCACATTTTTGAAACGTACTTCATAAAGGAAAATGTGATAGTTCAAGCCCAAATGTTGAAACGTATCCTATCATTAAGGAAATTAAAAGAAGCTACAACTTTATTGGGTATTCGAAAATCAACAAATGATAAAAAATGAAGGAAAATGTGATACAAAATATAAATAGTGCTATAAATTCAATTAGAAGATCTAGAAAGAAAAATGTTTCAGTTGTACGTAGACATATACATATGGCAGTGGTTTCATCAAGTACTAAAGAGAGTCGCTTGGTAAAATCTATGGCATGAGCATTAGGAAAATGTGATAGTTCAAGCCCAAATGTTGAAACGTATCCTATCATTAAGGAAATTAAAAGAAGCTACAACTTTATTGGGTATTCGAAAATCAACAAATGATAAAAAATGAAGGAAAATGTGATACAAAATATAAATAGTGCTATAAATTCAATTAGAAGATCTAGACAGAAAAATGTTTCAGTTGTACGTAGAGAAATACATATGGCAGTGGTTTCATCAAGTACTAAAGAGAGTCGCTTGGTAAAATCTATGGCATGAGCATTAGGAACCTCACGAAAAACTTTGCACAAACATCAGAAATTTCAGTTGCAAATAGATGTAAATGACGAAATCACTCATTGGAGAGCTATTTATAGGAAACCATACAAAGATAAAATTGGAGAAAATGTTAAAAAAATAATATATGAATATTGGAAGAAAAATTCACGTGTTTCGCCAAATGTAAAGGATGTGATGCGAAGAAGAATAACACGAAATTAGTACAAAGAACATGAAAAAAAATTCTTAGAAACCACTCAAATAGAGTTGTTCAACAAGTTCAAAGAAGAGAATCATGAAATTCATGTCTCAATCACTGCTTTTGTTCAACAGAAACCACGGTATGTAAAACCTATCACCGTATGCGATACTCGTTGTTTTCGTTATCATGTGGAGTTTGAGTTATATTATGATACATTCCTTAATTTTGGTAGAACATTTTGGAAAGATTCACCTCCTTCCACTATCCGTGATTTCATATCTCAAATTCTATGTGAAAGACAAAGGGATGAACTATTTTACGAAAATAAATGTGTTGGTGGTAAAAAAATGCAATGATTATGGAAATTTGACTAAATTTCAAAACAAAGATCATATTGATATAAATGATCAATCATTGTCCATCATGAAAGTGAAATGGAAGAGATATGAATATATCCATACATCAATTTAAGGTGCAAATAGTGCTAAAAGAATTTAATTACGAGAAGAAGAAATTTTTGTGATAGACTTTTTGAGAAAGTTTGAGGCAGAAATTTATAAATACACCAAGCATTCCCATAGAGCTCCATGGCAAGACTTGTAATTCAAAAAATCCCGTGAAGTTTTTCCACCAGGGACCATTTTTTTAGTAATTGATTTTGCAGAAAACTACACATTTGTTCCACAAAAAGAAATTCAGAGTGAATACTATCATTCTGACCAAGTCTTCATGCTCGTCCATATTCTATATAGAAATGCTGAACAAAATGTCGATCATATAGAAAGCGCAAGTGAAAATCGACATGTTATTAAATAATATCACTTTTATATCAGTGACAATCGTACACATGATACATATTTTGTACAACACTGTTTTGGAAAGATTTATGACTCCTTGAAAAGTCGTGGAATAACATTCAATGAAAATTGGATATGGTAAGATGGATGCGCAGGTCAATTCAAATCTGCACGATCATTCTTTTGGTTGTGTTGTTTTCATAAGAAAACCTGCATTAAACATTGATGGAATTTATTTGAGACTAGCCATGGAAAAGGAGAACATGATGGCGCTGGGGCATGCATAAAACGAGCACTTCGAATATATAAAATGAACTCCTCTGCAAACCGACTTGTGGACACTAAAGAAGTTATTCAATGGTGCATCGCTGCTCTAAGCCATGAGACTAACTGATCAAGGGAAGTGTGAAGGTACATTCAATTTAATTTTTATTGGATATCTAATTTTAAACAATGTACATTTATCACAATGATTATCTTTGATGGTATTTTGATATCATATTTACATTCTTCTTAGAATTTTCCATATAAAGGTTTTTTTGGCATATTGGGATCGAAGATGTAGATAGATCAATTGGAAATGACATTGCAACAATAAAAGGGACTCGGAAATTGCATTCAATTAAAACAAAGTTATCTAGAAATGTGTTTGCATTGGATAAAAGAAAATATTCTTGTTTTTGTCATGTTTTCATAGACAACACAAAATCCAATGATGTTTGTGAAAACAAAATGTATGTAGAAAATTGGAAACATACAGAGCTAAATACAAAGGAAAAAATGTTTGTTGCAATGTTTGAAGAAATGCAATTAGAGGAGATTACAATATCATCTGATGGTGATCGAGTTTCTGATCTTGTTAGAGAAGGTAACATTTGAATTTCTTTCAAATGATAAAGATCTAGAAATAAATTTAAATACGTAAGTTTGTTAAGTTTGTTTTATTGTGCAGGAGATGTTTTCGATGTAATTTCACCTACTAAAAACGATGAAAATGTGAAGTATTATTTGATGCGTTGCACTGAACGAAAAATGAAATTATTAGAAAACTATAATGATCACAGTTTTCCATATGAAAGAGGATCTATTATACTAAAAGTTTATTTTTTAAGACAAAGTAATCAGAGTGGGGATTTTGTTTACTTTGAAGACTATGAACCTAATGTCATAAGTTGTCAATATAGTCACTTGGTGTGTGTAGCACGCATAAAGTTGATAGAGGTTCAATCAAAGAAAAAATGAAAATTAAGAAATGGAAAATGTAAAAATCCGATCATGAACCGTTCATTGAAGATGGCATTCCATTGGAATTTTTTTGATTGAACTGCCCAACAATTTCTTCTCTTTGGATTCATGTTTTAGAACTTCTAGAACTCAACTAAAAATTGAGTTTCCTTGTTATGTTATCTGTGCAAGTGTTTTCACATGTACAAATTGTTTTGGTACATGCATACTAGTATCAACTGAAAGTAGCTTTTATATAGTACATGCATTGATGAAAAATGTTGCATGTATTGGATATATATATATATATATATATATATATATATATATATATATATATATATATATATATATATATATATGTTCTAGAATGCAATTAACCTGCTCAAGTAGTTTTACTAAGTGTGCATTGATGAAAAATGTTTCACGTACTGAATATATATGTTCTAGAATGAAATTAACTGAAATTAATTTTTCTATGTGCATTGATGAAAAATGTTGCACTTACTGGATATATACACGAACTGAATGTGACCAGTTTTTCTCATGGGATTTTCTAGTCAAAAGTATCCACAATGTAAATAAAGCATCCACAGTATAGTTATGTACGAATATTCCTTTCAGACAAGAGACTCGAAGCACTTCTCCAACTTTTGGTGGGATTTTACCCACATCTCTATTCCTGATAGAAAATAGTACAAAAATTGTCTATTCAATGGCCGGATATGTTCTAGGAAATTAACTAAAAGTAGCTTTTCTATGTGACTTGATGAAAAATGTTGCACATATTGGATATATATATGTTTTAGAATGCAATTAATTGTTCAAGTAGTTTTCCCATGTGCATTGATGAAAAATGTTTCACGTATCGAATATATATCTTAGAATGAAATTAACTGAAAGTAGCTAAATTCTATAGGCATTTATGAAAAGTAGCTAAATTCTATTGGCATTGATGAAAATTGTTGAAGTACTAGATATATATGTTCTAGAAAGAAATTAACTATTCAAATAGCTTTTTTATGTGCATTGATGAAAAATGTTGCACGTACTAGATATATATACATTATAGATTGCATTTTTAAAATTTTATGATTGTTTTCAACACATCTAACAAGACCTAGAATCTTATGATTGTTTATATATATATATATATATATATATATATATATATATATATATATATATATATATATATATATATATATATATATATATATTGTGTAAAAACCAAATAGTGGTATTATTGGTATTAGATCTCAAATATAGTACATATTATTACAAAAAGGGCCTGCCTGTCCCAGAAAAAAGAGATGCAGAGGGAAAGGCCTACCAGCTAGATACTTCCACAGACATAGACACAGACACATATAAGCCATCGCAGGCTAGGAGTCAAACTGTAACATATTACAAAATTGACCCTCTTCCAGGACCGAGAGACTAGGAAACTGGTCAGCCCAACCGGGCTGCCGAACATTTAAAAAAAACAGCAAATACATAAACCAACTATAGCCACGAAAAATACTTAAAAGGACTAATAGTCATGGATTTCATCATTACTTTTTTTGTTACTTTTTTCAAGATCTCCTCCAACACTTGGCTCGACATTATCCACGCGATTAGGCATACTTTGGAGCTTGTATCATGGATGATAGTAGTCTGGTTACTCTCCTCAGGAAGCTGGATTGAAACATTCAACACATGCTTCATATAAATCTTGAAAAGCCTAACGAACCCCTCAAGCCGCTTCACCTAGGCTTTCATCTCTTCTACCAGTTATTTTAGAGTGACTTCCAGGCTGTCAAGCCTAACCAAATTGTTTTCCGAAGCGAGGGTACCGGCCTGGTATGCATCCTTGTGAGCTGCCTCCTGCAAATTCAACACCTTGGCTAACATGGTTTTCATTTTCCAGGCCGTGTGCTGGGTGCGCAAAAATTGGGTGGATCTGGTGGTCGGAGTGCCTGGGTCCTTTAACCAGTCCACTTCCTCACAAATGTCCCTATCATTCACTCTCTCGCTTGCTTTGTCCACTTCGGCTTGCAACATATCGATTTTCTATTTTCCCCTATGGGAGACTGAGGAATTGAAGCCTTCCTCCGCCTCCTTCAGTTCACGGGTAGCCTTGGAGCTCCAGAGGATACGCTTCTCCATTTTGCACTGCCTCCCTCTCACGCTTAGCTCTAGAACATTAGGAACGCAACAAAGGATGGGCCACAGGAAAACACAGGTATCTCCACTGCTCCCTAGACTAGTATTTATAATTTGATTACCGGTATTCGGGATCATGAAATGAAATGATCTCCCTTTCTCTTCCTTTCGCCTGACAGGTTGTTCAGCAGACAGGTGAGGGAAACTGTTCTGATCCATTCGGTCCATTTCGCACAGGTTGCCATGCTTTTCCTTAATTAGATTTTTCCACCTTTGCAGTTTATCAGAGCTAGGTTACTGTCCTTTGTTAGTAAAGAAAAACTCCCACACTCGACCACACAAACCAAAAGACATCGGACTTAGAAACCACTACCGAGAATTACTATATGGGCAAGACTTCATCTTTCATTAATGATCAATTTTGTGTGACCTGTGTGCACCTCCTGACGAACCAATTAGGTCCTTTATGGCAATCTGATCACACTCGTCTCTTAAATTATCACATGGCATGTCCTGCCAACAAGTGTCAAGGACAACCTCCGGGTTGTCCACCGCACGATTTGCAAGGACATCCGCCATAGAATTTGTTGAGCGCCTAAACGCCTGAAGCACTACCCCTTAGAGATTAAAGAGATGGATCAAGATGAGAGTCGTGACTAATGAGAGGCGCCAATGTTTAATGACCCTGCAGGGCTTCGACCTATTCTGTAGTCTCTTAGTCGCGTTAATGGCAAGTAGCAAGTCTCCTTCCACAATAACTCTGCCCATTCCCAATCTGACCAAGATTTGTAGGCCCTGTTCCAGAGCAGCGAATTATGCCTCATTATTCATAGCTTCACCCAATGGGCAATTATAGATATGCTTAATCTCTCCTTTGTCATCGCAGATAGTGCCTCCAAAACTTGCCAGACCAAGGTTACCATGTGAAGCAC
The DNA here is from genome assembly GCA_034641835.2 of Pinus albicaulis. NCBI lineage: Eukaryota > Viridiplantae > Streptophyta > Pinopsida > Pinales > Pinaceae > Pinus > Pinus albicaulis. The sequence continues at coordinate 738,397,850 of CM076573.1, read as the reverse complement.
CGTCAAACTTCAGCTTACAGTAACCTGGGGAAGGGGTTTTCTAGACCAGAAGAGACAGAGGAAGCAGTGGTTGGCGCATAGGATAGTAGGAGCTTGTGGCACCTTCAATTCTGAACAGGTTCATAATGCATTGGTCGTTAGTTGAAGGCTTGTCACTGTAAGCATCTTTGACCTTGGTAAAGATTGTTTCCCTCATATTCTTCATGATTTCTATTTTAATGTGATTGAGTTGGCAAACTTCATCCTAGAAGATTCTCCTATTCCTTTCCTTCCAAATCAACCACATAATGAAGCCAGGGCCCAGATGCCAAAGAAGGTTTACAGATTCTTGTTCAGTGTACATGGTCCACCACCTAGTTATGCTCTCATGGATAGAGTCTTTTCTTCTATCAGTTTGCCAAAACATTTCCTCCATCCAATCCCATAAGTTGTTGGCCCACTCACAAGAGTGAATGAGGTGGTTCATGGTTTCCTCCTCCACCCTACACAGACAGCATCTCGATGGTCCAATGAACCCTTTCTTGCATAAATTCTCCCAGGTGAGAAATTTCTTATGCATGAGGAGCCATAGGAAGGTTTTGAACTTAGGCCAGTAGATAGCATCCCAAACATTATTGTGCCAGTGTAATTTTCTTCTAAATCTCTTTGTTCAAGGTGGTGCCTCGCTTCTTTAAGGTTAAAAGTACCACCTTCCATATTTCCCCACTGAAGCTGATCCTCCTCCTGCGATCGATGAATTCTTCTCTTATCCACGCACGGGCGTAAAGAAAGCAACTGGTTTTCCACTTGGATTTCTCGGGAGGGGGGGTCAAGAGCCCAATGGCACCATTGCTGGTCCAATTGATCATTGGTCCAGTAGTGGTAAACCTTTATTTTCCCAAGCCCTTAAAAGGATTTCTGGATAAGATGATACTCTGGACTCTCCAACTTTGATAATTGTTGCCAGGAATCTTCCCAAAAGAAAGTCATTCTGCCATTTCGAATTTCCCAGAAACAGTGGTCTTGGATAATATTTCTGTTGGCCCAAGCTAGGTTCCAAATAGGGGATCTGGTGATCACACCTGTCATTCTGACAAGGTCCGGAGGGCGCCAATCCTCTGCATAATAGCCTGCCAAAACGTCGCCCAAGGGGTATTGGGTTCCTTCATTTATCTCCACTAGAGCTTGGCTCCACATGCCTTATTCAAAGTTTCTGGATCTTGAAGCCCCATACCGCCCAGGGTCTTAGGTTTACAGATCTTCTCCCAAGCCACCAGGGCCCATTTTTTTCTGTTAGCTTTACCTGACCATAGGAACTTCCTTCGAATTTATCTGATTTTTTGAAGGATGCCTTTGGGTACCGAAAGGATGGAAAACATGTACTGCGGGATCGCTTGTAGAACTTCCTTCATCATGACCAACCTGCCCGCAAAATTTAGAGCTTTGTTTTTCCAATACTTCCCTCATTCCTCAATGGAGAAAAGAAATTTTTCCCAATGACATTTTTGCCAGGGTTTGTTCTTTAGGGGAATCCCTAAATATTTGGATGGGAGGCTCTTCCTTCCAAAGCCAAGGATGGTCGTGAGGTTCCTTTAGACCGCCATATGAGTGTTAAAGAAGAAAATTGAAGATTTTTCTAAGTTCGGGTGCATACCCGAAGCAAGTCCAAAGAGGTTGAGAATAGCTTTAAAACCCCTGACCTCTCTAATAGTAGGAATGCCATGGAGCATCGTATCATCCACAAAGTTTTAGTGGGTGGTGGCTGGGCAAGTTTGCAGAGGTTGAAGTCCCACAATTTCCTCTCTTCCTTTTTTCGTTTTGATGATTCGGCTTAAGCCCTCCATAAGAATGACAAACAGAAAGGGAGAAATCGGATCACCTTGCCTGATTCCCCTGGATGGTGTGAAGGGATGAGCAAGGGTTCCATTGACGAAGACTGAGAGACTTAGGGATTTGACCGTAGCCATCACCTAGTTGATCTCGCGTTGGCCAAAGCAAAAAGCCACCAAGACAACCTCCAAGTAGTTCCAGCTGACTTTATCATAGGCTTTTGACAGATCAAGTTGGATAATCGTAACAATTTTTTTTTGTGACTGAAGGGAGCGGATCATCTCATGCGCCAGAAGGATATTATCCATAATCTGTCTCCCTTCAAAAAAGCCAGATTTCTCCTCTAAAATAATCAGCGGGAGGATATGCTTCAATCTGTTAGCCATCACCTTAGAGATGATTTTATATAGTACATTGCATAGGGATATGGGCTGGAACTTCATCGGGGTGCAAGCCACCTCTTCCTTGGGAATCAAAGCTATAAAAGTAGAGTTAAGGGACTTCAGGATTAAGGAAGTTTTACGGGAGTCCTTAACCACTTCCCAAATCTCAACTGCACAATGTCCCAACAAGCTTTGAAGAAATCAATAGTAAAGCCATCCGGTCCTGGCGATTTACCATTAGGCATTTAATTTATCGCTTCCTCCACTTCAATCAGAGTAACAGGCCGGTCCAGGAGTTGATTATGGTCCTCAGATAAATCCTAGGGATGGACACCACAACATCCCAAATTGCCCCTTCCCTATCCATATCTAGTTCTATGGCAATGTGAGCAAAGTGGTCAACCAACAGGGTAGAGATGTCCTTATGCGATTCAAAATAGTTCCCTTGTACATCTTTTAAACGGATGATCTTGTTGGTGTGTCTGTAGTCTATGGCTGATCTGTGGAAATTTTTTTTATTCTTCTCCCCTTCCTTAAGAAATTGGACCCTAGATTTCTGTTTCCATAGGATCTCCTCTTGCAAGCATTTTTCTTCCCATTGATTCATGAGGTTTTTCTCAACAAGGACAGAGTCCCGGGAAATTTCCTCGTTGATCCAAGCCCTATGCAATCCTTCCAGCTGTTCTTCCAATACAATCTTCTCCTTGAATATGTTCCCGAACACCTCTTGGTTACAAGTCCGAAGTCGGCTTTAATATGTTTTAGTTTAGCTTGAATACGGAACATCTTTGTACCCCTAATCATAAGGGGTTAATGCCACCATTGCTTGATTTTGGATTTGAAATCAAGGTGGTCAAGCCAGAATCTCTCAAATCTGAAGGGCCTGTTTTTAGGAGTGCCCAAAATAGCAGCATCCAGGGAGATGGGCCAGTGGTCAAAGGCCCCACTTGGAATGGTGTCAGAATCCACTGTGACACCTTCCAGGAGGATATTTTCTGTAATGAGGAAATGATCTAGTCTCTAGGAAATCTACCTATCCCCTCCCCTCTTATTATTCCAGGTGTACAACCCACTCTTTGGGAGAATGTCAATAAGCCTGGAGGACCTAATGAAATGACTGAGAGCCTCTGCATCCCAGTTGAGCCTCCTCAATTCCCCCTTATTTTCACTTAACGAGGTAATCATATTAAAATCCCCCCCAAGGATCCCTTTAACACCATAGTATCAATGTTGCAGATCTAAGAGGCGGTCCAGTAGAAGCAACTTTTCTTCTAATCTTTGGGGTCCATATACATTCATACATAAAAATGTGCCAGGTTCTCCTATAATTTTCATCTCCAAGGATACATAAGATCTTGTTGCTTTAGCACTAACCAGATGAAACGAGTGGGGGTTCCAGAAGGTTACCAAACCGCCTTCCATCCCATTTCTCTCCACCTCTAGGTAGTTCATTCTTTTCCCTATTTTCCGACTTATCTCTTGCATCTTCTTACTTGAACATTTAGTTTCTTGTAGGATGATCATATCTGGGTTTTCAGTTCTGGCTTTCTTCTTCAGAAGTCTTTTTTTCTTTGGTTGTTTAACCCTCTAAAATTCCATGATAATATCTTCATAATAAACAAAATAAGTTAGGAAGAGGAGGTGAAAGCCTCAAGGGCTTTCATCTTACCTGAATTTATGATCATTTGACCTAGTTCCTAGAAGGCTTCGTTGTTTGTTTTTCTTCCTCTCTTGCACCTATGCTTGGCCTTCTGGTTCCTCTGATGCAATCCTTGGAATTTAATTTCCAAAACCTTTGTCACTCCATACCCTATTTTCTAACCCTTCTTCTCTGCCTCCTAATGGGCCAGAAAGAGGAAATTGATCCTTTCCACTTCTTCTGTCGAGATTTGTTCCAATCCTCTTTGCTTCAATTGCTCCACCATAGTATTTAGGTCCATTCCTTCCCGTTCCAGGATATCTCCCAGTTCAAAGTCCTCCGTACCTACTTCACTTATTGCCATTTCTGCATCTCCCTTTGCATATTCATCATAACAGATGCTTTCTAAGGTATCTTCCAGAGTGATCCTGTTCGAGTCTAGAGATGCCAGATTCGGAGATCCCATAGTCTCTGGCACAGAGTCCCGCTGAAGGGATTCTTCGACTGTTTCATCTTTAGAACTCAAAAATTCAAAGGCATTACCAGTTCCCTTATTTGGTATCCAAAATTTAGGCTGTTTTATTTGGTTTTCTCTCTGTCTCCCACTTGGGCGGGAAAAGCCTTCCTGATCTTTAGCCGCTCCTTCCTTACTCTTTACTGTTTGCTTTGTTAGAGGACATTCTCTAAACATGTGTCCATTCTCGTGACATCTACGACAACGGAAGGGAATCTGCTCATTGTCAATGGCCTAAAAGAAAACCTCATCTCTAAATTCAAGCCACAGACCTTCATGCAGAGCCCCTGAGACATCCATTTCAATATAGATCCTCGCACAAGAGGTGTTACTTTTTTTCAAGGTATCCTTTAAGGCTTGGAAATACTTTCCCAGCTTGTTGCCAATCTGTTCAAGTGCCGAAGGTCTCCAATAGTCGATAGGGAGAGAGAAAAGGCGGATCCATACCGCCACATGCGTGAAGGTCTCCTATTCTGGGGAAAATTTAGGCTTCCATGGTCTCACATAAAGACCAGCCGAGGCATAGAAATAGGGATCCCCATCGAATATACGATCTCTGTCTTCCAGATTCACAAAAACAACCATAAAGAAACCCTTAGCCCCAAGATGGAGCCTGACATCTCCTTTTGGCTTCCACTGCTATTTTATCCAAAGGCACAAGGCTTTTTCAGATGGAAAAAAGCCCATAAATTTGCAAATAAATGCATGCATTGCCATATGATCCCTATAATCCTGCATTTTTGGATCTGTTATGATGACCCGAAGACTTTCCGAGGTTTTCGGCTTGTAGCGACCGTTCTCCCCTTGTTTTTTACTCTCTATGGCAGATCCTGACAGATTCAAGCCCTCCTGGGTTTGGGCTTGATTTTCTACAGCGTCTTTTATCCCTTCTGTTGTCCCAAGAGATTCCTGCTCAGGATTAGGGCATTATTTGTCTTTATTCTCCATTATTTGAACGTCAGTTGGCCTCTTTTGACCGAATATCTCTTTGGTCATCCTGCTCGCCTTCTTCTTCTTACCCAGCTCATCATTTTCTGTCATTTCTGACTCAGAAATCTACAGCCCTTCACTTGGACCTTTTCCTTTGTCCAAGGTGACTTGTTTGTAAGAAGGGGCCCCATTGGCCCCAACTCGTCTCATTCTAGTGGTCAGAGCAGACCCATGCCTTAGAAGCTCTGCTATACGGTCCCTACCTCCTGCCAGAGCCTACAACAGAGTGCAGACTGCACAACCAAAACCTCGACTGGATCGTTCTCCACTCTCAAGGCTTGCCCAAGATATATATATATATATATATATATATATATATATATATATATATATATATATATATATAGATACATCAATATGTATTGTACTTCAATCGTTTTAACATATATATTCAAACATGTGTAAAATCATTTCTACATGTACATATATTCATGTGATTTTTTTTTGTTTGGAAAAAAACAACTTGAATTTAAAAAAAAAAAACATAATATCATAATCACATGCCAAATGTATTTCAACCATCCAAAACTTGAGTTTTAAAAACGTTTTGATTATATCACAACATTACTTCACATGCCATGCCAAGTTTAGTTCAACTATCCAATAAAAAACATTTAAAATTATATCACATGCCAAATGTAGATCAACCATCCAAAACTTAAGTTTTAATTTAACAAAACATTATATATCACAACATTAATTTAGATGCCAAATGTAGTTCAACCATCCAAAACTTAAGTTTAAAAACAAAACAAATTATAACACAACATTACTTCACATGCCAAATGTAGTTCAAAAACAAAACATTAATATAGATCACAACATTACTTCACATGCCAAATGTAGTTCTTGACAATCCAAAACTTGAGTTTTAAAAACAATATATATATATATATATATATATATATATATATATATATATATATATATAACATTACTTCACATGCCAAATGTAGTTCAACCATCCAAAACTTAATTTTTAAAAACATTATATATCACATTCACATGTACCAAATGTAGTTCACATAAAATATTTCCAAAATTTGTAGATCTCACAAGTATCAAGTATCAAGTTATATATGGTTGCATCTAGATAATATATATAAAAAAAAAAATTAAGACTAGAAATCTATTGAAAATATGATGTTGCACGTGTACATGTGCATCATCCATCAAATATTGCATGTGCATCATCCATCAAATACAGATGGATGTAGTGTTTTTCCCAGCAAAGTCTCAATCCGTGAGCTATCTTGCAAAGCATGGGGAACCTATACACAATGTGTACAAACATTAAAATTTGATGTTTTAAAATTGAGTGAGAATATATAGAACTTCATGTGAAAAAAAATAAAAAAATCATGCAATATGTCATGAGGTTCCCTCTCCATTTGTTGCTCGTCTGCTACAACTTTCCCCATGGGAACATCTCCAACAGTAAACTATAATATATATATATATATATATATTAAAAAATTTCAAATTAAAATGAATATATATAAACTTTTTTTCAATAATATTAAAAAAAAAAGTTCTAGACAACTTGTTCAAATGGTTGAAATGGTGTGGATGTTCCTATTTCCATCGCTAGAGTCCGTGGAGAAAATAAATCCTCTATAGAAACCTAAAATTCAAAAAATTTAAAAGTATAAAATAACTCAAGATCAAGATCTCAATTTATAACAAAAATTTAAACTTCAATTTATAAATTATAACTTAAAAAACATATATATTTATGTGAAAAATTGAATACTTCTGCAGGTGGATTTGACACATCTCCTAAGAGAGGCTCCAAAAGAAAATCTCAAAAAACCTAAAATTCATAAAATTTAAAATAACTTAAAATATCTAGATCTCAATTTATAATAAAACTTTTAAGATTCAAATTATAACTTATAATTTAAAAACATATATATATTTAAGTGAAAAATTGAATACTTGTGCTGTCGGATTTGGCACATCTCCTAAGAGTGGTTCAGAAAGAAAATCTCCAAAAACCTAAAATTCAAAAAAATTAAAATAACTCAAGATATAGATATATCTCATTTTTTAATGGAACTTTTTGAGGTGGAATATTAACTTAAAAACATAAATTTTAAAAGTGAAAAATTTTCCATACTTTTTTATTGTGGATCTGGCACATCTCCTAAGGAAGTAGAAGGTACATCTCCCAAGGAAGAATAAGGTACCACCATCCCAAAAACATCAGACGGAATCAAAATCTGTTAAAACATTTTATTATATATATGTATATCTACATGTGTGCACAATTTTTTTTTTTTTAAATATCACTTAATAAACACTAACATTTTCCAACATATCTTGATGGTGAGACCCATCTTGGTTGTTTGAAGCAGAGGCTCCAAACGTGATATTAACATTTTCGTCATTCATCAAGCGTGACAACTGCAAATGGTGTTAACATATAATGAGTAAATGGTGTTAACATATAATGATACATTTTTGTTAGATTAATGTATGCAAATAAATGTATGTATATATGTATTTATTACAAATTGTACATGTGTTAAAATAATTTGACCCTAACCATTAACACATATTGTTCCCATGCCCTCTTCCTCATGAACAATTAAGTCATGCCAACCATTGCGACAATTATTTGCATATGTTTTGAGATCTTCAACACTCATTTTGTCAATCGCTTCATCTGTATAATACATAAAACTAGCGCATGCATTCTCACATGCTCTTTGTCGATTCATACAAACATCGACTCCACCCAATCCATTGTGAACATTGTCGATGATGGCATCCCTTGCTTCTCGACTAATTTGAGAAGTGGCTTCCATATCTGACGACAAAGTTTTGACACGAAAAGGTCGACTAACCAATGGTGGCTCAGGACGAGGCAACTCAGCATCATACCTAGCCCCCCTACGGTCACACAATCGACCTTTCCCAGGACCAAAAAAATCAGAGGGAAGGTCATTATAATTGGGTTTCATTTGAAAAAATAATTCTGCATAAAATAATTTTGCAAAATAAAGTGGAACCTCGTCGTTCCATGGGAGTCTTCTATAGGCCGCAAGGTGTCTATCATACAAATAGTGAGCTAAATCAGGGTGCTTTAAATATTTCACTTTCAGCATCTTTCTTTTCGGCCCTTTTTTGAAATTAAACATAGAATTTACCATTATTGTTGTAACTCTTTCTATAACAACCTCCCATTTAGTGAGACCAATCATTGTTTCCTTTATTTTTCTCATGACTTCCACAAAAGTATCAATGGTTGGCCAAAGATTTCGGTACACATCTACTAGTTGGCCTAAAGACTGTGTAACTATTTCCAAGCTTTGTTGACTCTCAACAGGTAGAGTCAAAGCCACGAGATCTCTCTACAATTTTTTCTGAAGATGTTGACACCTTTCTAAGGTGCATTGTTGCATGTTTCTTTCCCAAGGTATATCGTAAATGTCGACCAGATAAGTCATGGTGGGTGGACAACCTTCTTCTTGAATGAAGCATTTTGCCCTATGTATTTTTTGACCAAAATTTGGAGCATTTTCAGCCTCTGCATCAATATATAAAATTTTGTATATTAGAAAAAACACATGTAAACAAATTTGTACAAATTGAATGAAAATAATATTCAAATTGATGGCCATCTCGATGTGGTTGGCTAGCATCTTTCCCACCTTGAGACTATTGAGAAGTAGAATGACCCTATTGAGAACCAACACGACCATCCATTGATTGGCCTCTGGGGGAATAAATATCACCACCTTCACGCAACCTGCTAACACTTATTGATGTCCCTCTAAGGGGATTTGAACCACCACCAACCTCTTGAGACGAGAGAGAAGCTTCATAAACAAATATAAATTTATAATCAATTGAAAAATACATTCATACATATAAATACATGTACATATTCATTAATTAAATTGCATCAACCATACCACGACTGGGTGAACCATAAGCATGCTTCATTGATGAAGTAGAGACCCTTCTCCTCTTAGCTCCTAAAAAATAAAAAATGAAACTTATTAAAAACTAATTTAACTCAGAAAGTTGATAAAAATTCAATTCCATATGTACACACATGTATGTATATGTATGGATATTTAAGATTATATTTAAATACCATGAACATCCCTCTATCCCTGATCCCCCTCTCTCGTAGAGATATGGGATTCTGTTGATCTTCATCGTTCATCCTCCATGATATATATATATACAGTGGACATTTACAATTATTTATTTAAATGACTAATTTAAAATAAATTTTAGAAAATTACAGTAATTTAGAGTACACAAATTATGTAAAACACAACTTTCAAAGCACTAATTGATGTGTGAAACTGAATTTAAGCAATTTTTTTTTATAAAACTGTTAAATTCACCAAATTGTGCTTTACATGGTTGGAGCACATTTGGTATAAAATTGAGAAAAGCACATTTTCATTAAAAAAGAAGTGAAACTCCATTTAAACAAAAATTGTTGAAGTCTCTGCATTTTAATTTTATAAAAATGTGAAGTTCACCACTTGTTGCAAATATGAAGTTCACCAAGTTGCGCTTTACATGGTGTGGTGGGAGGACACTTGGTATATAATTGAAAAAAGCACATGGTCATTAAAAAAGACGCATTTATAAGTACAAAACACACACATATCCAAGATATGTTACAATGTCTATCAATAAATTTTGAAGGAGAGCGTCTCAACACTAATTCATCGTTGAGAGATGAATCTTGAATTTTTGAAGAAGATCGTCTCAAAACTAATTCATCTTTGAGAGATGAATCTTGAATTTTTGAAGAAAAACGTCTCAAAACTAATTCATCTTTGAGAGATGAATCTTGCATTGGAATTGCCTCGTATAATTCTAATTCATCTATTAATTCATCTTTGATAGATGAATCCTGAATTGGCATTGCCCCACGCAATAGATCAGCAGACATCTTATTCACATTTGTACAATGTCTTATACTAAAAATTTGAAATTGGCTAGCAATATTGTTTGCTATTCCATGTAGTTCTTTTAGCCTCTCCTTCTTAACTTGGTACATGCCATTCATCTAGTTTCACACAAGTTCATAATTGGTGAAAACTACAATTCCATTTGATCCATAATCCATAGTTGTTCCTAAGCCTTCTATCAATCCAATATAATATGCCTTGTTGTTTTTTGTTCTTCCCGGTATATTCATTTTCCTTTGGATGACTTTGCTCGTCACAATATTGGAAATCACATATGTAATTATTGCTTTCCCTGGAGTGGGATAGCAAGAAACATCTATTCATAATTTTCATTTTTCAACCATATTTAATGTTTTTTTATCCTTGAAAAAAACAAATTCAATAAAAATATATATTAAATTGACATTTATTGCAAATGCATGGGAGAAATGACACATGTGCATGAGATAAATGACATGTGCATGTTTTATCTTAATGTTTGACTTAAAAATTTTATGGTAGAATTCACATCTAGAATTAATGGGAGGAAGCCTTTAGTTTGTGGGAGAAATGAATTTTTTGCACTTACTAAAACAACTAGTTATGTCAAAAGTCACACCTTTTTGAGTTTGTGGGAGAAATGAAATAGAAATGACACATGCCTTAAAGTTTTCCTAAAATTTTATGGGAGAAGGGAGAAATGACACATGTACAAGGTTTGCCTTAGAGTGGTAGTGGTTTATGGATATGAAAATGAAGAACTTCTATTTAGATCTGTTACAGAGATTGACTGTAGGGGCATTTACTGGATATGTCACATTTGAGAAAAGATGAGATCCAGAGGCTACTTGGCCCTTTACAGACTCTGCCTTTAGAACTTGTAGAAGTTAACACTCAACAGACAGACTAAAATCCTATGGAAGTTCAAAATCTTATGAGAGTTCAGCCATGTTAGGTTCAATTTTTAGGCCTTAAGTTTGAGAGAAATGACATTTACATGGTTTTCAAAATGATTTTATGCAGTTACAAAAAACATGCTTTAAAGTTAACGAGAGAAATCCAACATGACAAGTATTCTTTAAAAACTTTGCCTGAGAATTTATGGGAGAAATGACACATGTACACAGTTTGCCTTAAAGTGGTTGAGGTTTATGGATATTGAAATGAAGAAATTCTATTTAGATCTGTTATAGAGATTGGCTATAGGGGCATTTACTGGATATGTCACCTTTGAGAAAATATGAGATCCAGAGGCTACTTGGGCCTTTACAGACTCTGCCTTTAGAACTTGTAGAAATTAACACTCAACAGAAAGACTAAAATCCTATCGAAGTTCAAAATCCTATGAGAGTTCAGCCACTTTAGGTTCAATTTTTAGGCCTTAAAGCTTGAGAGAAATGAAATTTACATGGTTTGCAAAATTATTTTATGCACTTACAAAAAACATGATTTAAAGTTAATGGGAGAAAGCCAACATGACATGTATGCTTTAAAAACTTTGCCTAAGAATTTATGGGAGAACTGACACATGTACACAATTTTCCTTAAAGTGGTTGAGGTTTATGGATATTAAAATAAAGAACTTCTATTTAGATATGTTACAGAGATTGACTGTAGGGGCATTTACTGGATATGTCACCTTTGAGAAAAGATGAGATCTAGAGGCTACCTGGCGCTTTATAGACTCTGCCTTTAGAACTTGTAGAAGTTAACACTCAACAAATAGACACTATACCCCCATGCACTATATATTTTTCTAAGCATAGTGGTGGGCATAAAATGGGCAGAAAGGACCCCCGCTTTAGGGTTTCATATAGATAAAAAATTCCCCACACACTGGTGTTTAGGGGTAGTGCCCCAAAAAAACGTTTTTGAGAAAAAATGAGCATAATTTTGAGATATATAAGTCCAAAATGGAATATTTGTTGGTGAACAAATATCAGTGGATCACTATGGATATATTTGCTTCATTAAAAGGGATTTTTCTAGAAGGATGTCCACTAAGTTGGAAAGAAGGGAAAATATCACAAATATATGTTAATGTGCATGTGTTTTACATTGAATATTTTTCATTTTATTAAGAATCTATTTCAAACAATTAACTATATACTTGGTTAAAACCTATTTTGTATCAAATCACTTTTCGTTTCAATGGGAAAATTTTATGGCTAACGTGTTTTTCTCGAAATGTGCTACACCCCATTAAAATGGGAGATATATCGGAATGATTCCTATGGTGTAATAAAATAGTTTAAAGTAGTTTAAAGATATAGATTCATAAATTCAATGAGCATAGTTTGGAGATATACAAGTCGAAAATGCAATAGTTGTTGGTGAACAAATATGAGTGGATCACTATGGATATATCTGCTTCATTAAAAGGGATTTTTCTAGAAGTATGTCATCAAAGTTGGAAAGAAGGGAAAATATCACAATTATATACATTAATGCATGTGTTTTACATTGAATATTTTTCATTTTATTAAGAATCTATTTGAAACAATTAACTATATAAGGTTAAAACCTATGTTTTGTATCAAATCACTTTTGTTTTCAATGGGAAACTTTTGTGGCTAATGTGTTTTTCTCAAAATGTGATAGACCCCATTAAAATGGGAGATATATTGAAATGATTCCTATGGTGAAATAAAATAGTTGAGTAGTTTGCAGATATAGATGCATAAATTCAATGAGCATAGTTTTGAGATATATAAGTCCAAAATGGAATAGTTGTTGGTGAACAAATATCAGTGGATCACTATGGATATATCTGCTTTATTAAAAGGGATTTTTCTAGAAGGATGGACTAAGTTGGAAAGAAGGGAAAATATCACAATTATATGTTAATGTGCATGTGTTTTACATTGAATATTTTTCATTTTATTAAGAATCTATTTGAAACAATTAACTATATAAGGTTAAAACCTATGTTTTGTATCATATTACTTTTGGTTTCAATGGGAAACTTTTATGGCTAATGTGTTTTTCTCAAAATGTGATAGGCCACATTAAAATGGGAGATATATCAAAATGATTTCTATGGTGTAATAAAATAGTTTCAAGTAGTTTAAAAATATAGATGCATAAATTCAATGAGCATAGTTTTGAGATATAAAAGTCCAAAATGGAATAGTTGTTTGTGAACAAATATCAGTGGATCACTATGGATATATCTGCTTCATTAAAAGGGAGGTATTTTTCTAGAAGGATGTCCACTAAGTTGGAAAGAAGGGAAAATATCACAATTATATGTTAATGCATGTGTTTTACATTGAATATTTTTCATTTTATTAAGAATCTATTTGAAACAATTACCTATATCAGGTTAAAACCTATTTTTTGTATCAAATCACTTCTGGTTTCAATGGGAAACTCTTATGGCTAATGTGTCTTTTCTCAAAATGTGATAGACCCCATTAAAATGGGAGATATATCAAAATGATTCCTATGGTTTAATAAAATAGTTGAGTAGTTTAAAGGTATAGATGCATAAATTCAATGAGCATAGTTTTGAGATATACAAGTCCAAAATGCAATAGTTTTTGGTGAAAAAATATCAGTGGATCACTATGGATATATCTGCTTCATTAAAAGGGATTTTTCTAAAAGGATGTCCACTAGGTTGGAAAGAAGGGAAAATATCACAATTATATGTTAATGCATGTGTTTTACATTGAATTTTTTTCATTTTATTAAGAATCTATTTGAAACAATTAACTATATAAGGTTAAAACCTATGTTTTGTATCAAATCACTTTTGGTTTCAATCGGAAACTTTTATGGCTAATGTGTTTTTCTCAAAATGTGATACACCCCATTAAAATGGGAGATATATCGAAATGATTCCTATGGTGTAATAAAATAGTTGAGTAGTTTAAAGATATAGATGCATAAATTCAATGAGCATATTTTTGAGATATATAAGTCCAAAATGGAATAGTTGTTGGTGAACAAATATCGTTGGATCACTATGGATATATATGCTTCATTAAAAGGGATTTTTCTAGAAGGATGGACTAAGTTGGAAAGAAGGGAAAATATCACAATTATAAGTTAATGCATGTGTTTTACATTGAATATAAAACGTTTTTTTTCTCTCTCTCTCATTGTTTTAGTCCTTATCTTGTAAAAGGTTTCCACTAAATCCATTCCATATTACTTTTCATGTGAACCACATTCCCAAACCCACCCATCTATGTACCTAATACTTTTGTCATGTTCTACAAATATCAAAACATCTACCTGTGATCCTAGAGAGTCCTTTGATGCATCTTGGAGTCTTATAGCTGGTCATATTGAAACAAAATTGCTACAGGGTTTAGGTAAGAGTTTTATGTCTTCTCTTGGGGATGATGTGCTTTCAAAATCTAACACACTTGGATTAAATCACAAATCCATTATTGGAATAAATTACCAACCTTGGCATAAAGAGTTCATATTAGATTTGCCTGGGCTAATTCAGACTAATAGTTTTCATAGGTTGAACATTGACAAAGAATGTTCAGAAAGTTTCTTGCCTCGCATCAGAAAAATTTCTGCTATTCCTACAGATAGTGATAAGATTAGTGGTAATGGTGACTCTGATAACTGCAATTCAGACTAACAATGTTCATAGGTTGAACATTGAAAAAGAATGCTCATAAAGTTTCTTGCCTGGCATCAATAATATTTCTGCTATTCCTGCAAGTATTGATAAGCCTAGTGGTAATGGTGACTCTAATAACTGCAATTCAGACTAACAATGTTCATAGGTTGAATAGTGACAAAGAATGTTTAGAAAGTTTCATGCCTGGCATCGGCAAGATTTATGCTATTCCTGCAGATAGTGATAAGCCTGGTGGTAATAGTGACTCTGATAACTGCAGCAATTGGCCCTCTAAAGATGCATGTTTTTTACAGGAACAGGAAGGAAGGAAAACTATAAGCAAGCGGATGTCATAGTGAAATGGACTATGTAGGGATAGTAAAATATATGTTTTTTTTGTCATTTTTTTTATTTTGATCCATTTTGGAAAGTACAATTGAAAGAATATTAACAACATATTAATGTAAAGTTCTAGAATACTGTAAGAAAAACAGTTTGTCGATTTTGAATTAACAAGTGAAAATGTAAGTGAAACTTTTGTAAGTACTTTGACTACTATAAGTGACTTGCCCTGGTACATTATATAAAATAGAAGTATTCTTCTTGCTGAAAAAAAAATAAGTAGAGATACATAGATACATACCTAGAAATTCACAGGCGAAGCCGCAACGAGGAAGAAGCCGCAATGAGGACGAAGCTTGGTGATCCCTGAAGACGTCGTGGAAGACGCAAACCAAAATTCCCTACGAACAAAATTAAATTAAATTAAAATCAACAAAAGAAAATTACAAAAAAAGAAGAGAAAATCAACAAAAATTACCTTGACAGAGCGCAACAGAGCAACAACAAAAGTCACAGAGCGCAACAGAGCAATAAGTACAAGACGCGCGAGACAGATGTGAATAGAGCAACAACAATGAGGACAAAGCCTGGGGATCCCTAAAGACTTCGTGGAAGACGCAAACGAAAATTCCCTGCGAACAAAATTAAATTAAATTAAAATCAACAAAACAAAATTACAAAAAAAAAGAGAAAATCAACAAAAATTACCTTCACAGAGCGCAACAACAAAAGTCACAGAGCGCAACAGAGCAACAGCTACAAGACACGAGAGACAGATGTGAATAGAGAAACAATAATAAGACGCGTGAGAAAGATGTGAACAAGAAACCTATAAAAGTTTGCAGCCCGATATATTTATAAGATACGAGTTTGACCGAACTATTTTAAAAGTTCGGCCGAACTAATAGCTCGGTTGAACTTTTGTTTCTGGTTTTCCCATCTCCAGCCACAAATCTGTTTGCCCACACCGTCAGTACGTTGTCAATGTAAATGGCAGAATGAGTTCGGCCGAACTAATTTCAAAAGTTTGGCTGAACTCTCTAATAGTTCGGCTGAATTATTGAGAAAAAAAGTTTTCTACCCCCGATTCTCACAAAAGTGTAACCCAACTTCGGATTTTTACCCTATTTCAAGGTTGGAAAAATTGAAGGATTTGGCATGTAAGGTTCATTTTAATGGTAGGTTCTAATTTGAAATTTTGGGGTTCAAAACTTGTTTAAGCCTTTTCAAGACACTAAAAGTCACTTTTTGGGATCGACTTTGTCAGCATAGCTCATATCCTCTCAATGTTATTTTATGCACTCAAAAATTTTCCAATAGTGTGAAAATCATTTTAATCAAAGTTTGTATATGGAAGTTATGCCTCTTGCAAGTTGACCTATCATTAATATGGTACAAATGGATGACTTGTTAACCCTATTTTTCACACATGTGGGGATAGCGATATATGAATTTTCAACAAAAATTTAGGAAGTCCTAGTAATATAACTATTACATTATAAAATCCATATAACATAACCTCAAATTCATAAGATAATTTCTTCATTAGTCTCAATATTTTAATACTTATGATGGTTGGATATTACTAAAATCTATTTTGTTTGATATTTTATTTATCTTAGTATTTCAAGGTTGGAAAATTGGGAGGATTTGCCATGTAAGGTTCATTTTAATGGTATGTTCTAATTTGAAATTTTGGGATTCAAAACCTTTTTAAGCCTGTTCAGGACATTAAATGTCACTTTTTGAGATAGACATTGTGAGCATAACTCTTATCCTCTCAATGTTATTTTACACACTCAAACATTTTCCAACAGTGTGAAAATCATTTTAATTAAAGATTGTATATGGAAATTATGCCTCTTGCAAACTGACCTATCATCAACATGATAAAAATAAATATCATATTAATCATACTACTCACACATGTGAAGATAACGATAAATAAAATTTCAACAAAATTCTAAAAAATCATAACAATATAACTATTACATTATAAAATCCATATATCATAACCTCAAAATTATTAACAATCTTAATGCTAAAATAAAAAATATACCACATTGATTTGCAAACTTACACCATAAAACTACCATTTTTTTTTGTTATATTTTAAAACTTTTATAGAATATAATATTTTTAAAACTACTACTTTTACACCCTAATCATTATCTATATAAAAATATTTAAAACACAAACATTCAAAGTAAATAACATTAACATAAACTACCATAAAAATGTATCATTATTGGTGAAATCTCGAAGGCAAACTTGAAAGAAAGCAAGTTGGTGTTATAAAGGTAAAGCATGGCCACTCCACAAGTAAAGCATGGCCCTCCCCATAGATCTATTAAGTAAACATCGAGCTCTAAGTATTTAAAAGCAACCCATTAAAATTGATTGGGTGTAAGCAGTGATATTTAAAAAACAACCCATTAAAATTGACTTTATTGAAACAAGCTAAGGTGACAGGGTAAACTAATTGAAGTTGACTTACCAAAAGAACAACACACTGATGTTGACCTAGTGAAACCTCTAGCAACTTCTTTCATCAAACATGACCATGCTTTAACTTTTAGATATACCTTGTCCAACGGACCAGCTCAATTTGCTTCACTTGTTTTTGATATATTTTGTCTAAGAGACCGTTTCAATTTCCTTGTCTCCCGGGGCATACCAAAACTTCATAAGCCATTCATGACTTCAATGATTTACAACTTAGTTAGTGAGAGTCTTTTGAACATAGGCCTCACTCCAAGCTAAGGTCCTTTTCATTAGGTTGTATAGATGCTCCATTAAACCCACAAATATTATCCACCACCTCATCTTTCTGGAAACACAAGTAGCGATTTTCTTAATCCACCACCTAATACTTTCTCAAATTACGGTTTCTTCTGTGGCTTCGGCAGTTACTGTTTTTACGTCCAATTGCCGCGAAATCAACTAGCCGTTGAGGACCCCTCGCCAAATGAGCGCCAACGACCTAAGTCTTGTTATTTCGGCTCCCCCCTCCCGCCAAATTTAGAGAAAGTTTGGCACGACCACTATCTGTTCTCGTTCAAATTGGCGCAAATTTAACTCGAAGAGCGCCCCAACGATAATTTTGAAAAAGAGCC
Organism: Pinus albicaulis; assembly: GCA_034641835.2. NCBI lineage: Eukaryota > Viridiplantae > Streptophyta > Pinopsida > Pinales > Pinaceae > Pinus > Pinus albicaulis. The sequence goes on along the minus strand of CM076573.1, from coordinate 738,379,550 downwards.
GTCCGCGAGGTTTTGGCCGCACGGTATGGTGTTCCGTACGGGGATGTCTCTGACTGAACTTATAATAGTCAGACAAATGGATCAAATAGTATTCCGTGTCAAAATATATTAAATGTTTAAATTTTATGGTATAATTTATCTCAGATCAATATTATTATTAGCAATTGCGGTGTATGTTGTAAAGGAAAGGTTCTAAGACAAAAACAATTAGTAAATAAAATGTTATGCCAAAATTGATTGACAAAAAGAATTTCAAGTTAATGAAATGTTATGTCAATATAAGTAACATTTCAAGTTAAATGAAATGTTATGTTCGCCATAAATTTGAAATTAATTTAAAACAATCAAATGTTACTTTTGAAATGTTTTGTACCAGCACTACACATTTATATACCTTTGCCTAGATTTAATATAAGTAATTTATACATTAGGCTAAAGAAGTTGATCTCGATAAGGACATACCATGCGAGTAGTCTAATGAAGTGACTTTTTTACCATTTTAATTAGTAAAATTAGTAAAATTATAATTTTAAGTTGTTTAGATCGCATAATTCACATATCTTACGAGTTTTTTAAGGTGTTGAATCCATTTCTACATACAATTTAAATGACACAACATTATGATCTCACTAAGAATAAATGATCGAACATTGTGATCTCATTAAGAATTGTGTCATCAAATTCTATTGAAAAAGACAAAAATAGGTGTAGGGGTTATTCAATAATTATATTGCTTTGTTGAAGATTTTGGGCTTTGCTTCTAGCTTCTAGTTATTTAGTAGATGAAATAAGAAACTATTTTAAGGAATTTCACTCTTCAAGCTTTATATATTGATGTTGGGCCACTTCAAGTTGTTTTCTCTCATATTTTATATGCACATTATTACAAGGAAAATAGAAAGAAAATGATGAATTATTAAAGAATGGAATAGGTCTGAAATAAGAGGTCTTGTTTGAATTGAAAAATAATTTCATAGATTTTATTTTCAATATGAAAATTCCTTCAATATAATTACTTCATTGTTGTTATATGACTACAAAGGATGTTTCCATGAAGCTAAATTCACCTTGAGTAATAGAATACGAGATCTTTTTATTTTTTGAAAATAAAGTTAACATGTTATTTGTTTTTAACATGTGTAACGAGACACACAACTTGGCTATCTTTTTTATTGTACCATATTATTGGAATGACAACTTGGATAAGCTCAAGCAGGAAATAAATGCTTTATAGTGGTTTATTATGTATTTTTGTTTTTATAAATAGAATTGCAAGTTTTTTTTAAATGGTAAAAAAGAAAACGTACATAGTTAAATAATTTGTTTGTTTTCTAATCACAACACACCCCCCATACTAGGTTATATAACACCTCAATACAATAAGGGTTGAGTTTATCCAATATATGCATTTTCTTCACAGATGTGATTATATCCATCCTCTGTTTCCCTTGCCATCTTTTTCATTGTCAATATTACCACTCCATTATTCACTCCACTATCATTTTAAAGTCCCCCGCCCATCATCAGTAAAAAAAATACATCTTATGTCCACCCCCTAGTACTTAAATGAATGCCCTAGAAACCTCTCTTAGGGCCCCCAAGTTTCTCCATCATCCCTTACTATTTCCTTCACTTCCCCTTCTTGTCCCCTATTCCTCAACCTTCTAAATACAAACTCAAGGAGGAGCCCACTTGTTCCTAGAGGAAGAAACAATAATTAGAATCAAAGTAAATGAGGTTGTTCTTTACAAGCTTTTAATCGAGTCCTCAAGGATGCATATATCCAGTAAAAAATCCATTTTTGAGAGGAAATATGGAATATCAAATCCTAGTGGTAGATTCACTTACAACTTATCATTACATTATACTCTATAATCTTGATGGAAATGAAGGCTTGGTGATTATTGCATATTAAAAATGGCTATATAAGTAATTGAATGCACCTAACATTCGATTTTTCTAGGAATAAAAAGAAAAGGACAAGTGCATTGAAGATATGTTATTTCACAATTACCCAAGGTGTGTGTGTGTGTGTGTGTGTGTGTGCATTATTTTATGTACTTTCCATCTCATTTTTTCATTTTTCCACCATTTATATTCCTATACCAATGCTCTTAATTTATGTTTCTTATTGTCATGAGTTTGAGATAGGAAATGGTGATGATTCATGAAATTGTATTAGCTTAACACTCTTAATGATTTGTTAACAATGTTAGGCTACTTTGACCATGAATTTTCATTTTTTTCAAGATTTAATTAAATATTATTGGCATCACTACTCTACATCACTAGCAATGATTTCTGTAGTATAGGAATTAAAAAGGGTGGAAAAGGGTAACTTGGATAAACATGCCCCTCAAAGTCGATATATTCATGTTAAGGGAATTATTTTCGTTCCCTAGATATTGTTTTATTGATGTTTCTATCATTTTTTCCAATCACCTAATGTCAAATTTGACAAGGCATTGAAGTATATTACTAGTCTTAAACATCATTTAAATCACCTTCATTAACATTATGAAAGCAGTGTTTAAGGGAGATAATCTGTTCATAGTTGTCATTGGATGAGCATTCATAGATGTGGATAAAATAACATTATTAAATCAAGAGGTCATTATATTGATGTTTGAAAAAAGATGTCAAATTCAAATAAAATTAAAGTTGAATGGTTTTCTTGAAAGATATGATTTCAACATTTAAACATTGAAACAATGTGATATTAACATTTTCTTTTCACCCCATATGTAGAATTGTTTATTGTAACATTAATTTTTTTCAAGCTCAATTTCATGGAAAATTTTAGGGGCTAACATTCGTAGGTGGGCTAATTTTCCATGTTTTTTTCCAAAAAAAAGATTTGCCAATTTCCATTTTTTATAAAAATGATTCGCCCAAATTTTACAATATAGGATTATTTAAACTTAAAAATCACCAAAATTATATAGAGAGTATATAGAAAATCATTATAAATTTGAATCATTTTAGAAATATATCAATAAACATTTTATAGTTTTCATATTAGGGACTAGTGAGATTCGCCGATGTTTTAAACTTCAAAATAATTTCCCATCCTTAAAATTTTACCTGCTCAATTTGTTTGTTATTATATTAATTTAGGTTAAATATTTTCAAACCTAGCTAAGAATTGTCACAAAATAAGGCAAGGGACAAACCCTTGGATTCTCCTACTTAATTTTCTTGCTATAAGTTGAAAAGTGAATTGGTAAAAGAATGAGTTGCAACGATTGTTGATCTCTACATAAAAGTTGTAGTGATACTTGCAATCTTCGGCTCTCTCTATATTGGATCAAATCCCATAAATCCTAAGGGAATGCCACTGTATTTTCTCCCAAATATATTTGAACATGCAGGTCTCATGTCATTCATTAACACTATACTAGATCCACAAAACCATCAGATCTGCCAATAAACTTGGTGATCATGGGAAGTCCAGGTCGTAGAAGGTTGTCTTGTAGTTTCTCATAGGAAGAAGCATTAGGATCCTTAAGGATGGAACAAATGCAAAATGTGTGGGGTTTGGAGCCCTCATCCAGGGTAACTGGGAGGTGGCAGTGAAGGCGTAGATAGTAATAGGGGCGATGACAACAATGGCTAAGACGATGGTGGATTAGAGAAATTTTCAGGTCTAAAATGGTCCTGCTAAGGAATATTATAAAATAATAGTGGAAATAGTAAAATAAGATTATATTAGATCATTGAATTTTACAGGGAAAAAAGAAAAAAACTACTTTTTAAACTCGTATTTTCAACATCTCCCCTCAATTTTACTCAAATTTCGAGCGAGAACACTTGTTGGATGTGTTAATTCTTCATCCAAATATTACCCATGTTGCATACTTTTTATGGACCCGACTACACGAAAAATGAGAAATAGATGAAAAAATGTGATTGGGATCACATTTTTAATGAATTTATCATTTTTCATGTAATGCTTCGAATTTGTTTTTATTGTTGTCATGAGTTCCAGGTTTGCAATGGTCATGAATTATGGTTTTAATAGCTTGGCAACTGTTGAGATTCAACAAGATGATGAGCTTAGTGAAAAGAGTCGCCTTCACTAAGTGGGCCCACAGGCTATTTTTGGCGCAAGTCTATTTTTATACTATGTCTACTTTTAGACATGATAATCATATTTCATAAGTTGCAGGATGCTATTTGTGGATGGTTGATCAAGTTGGAAAAATAGATGAAATTCTATTTTTAGAATATTGGGTGAAGTCTATTTATAGATCGCTGATCTAAAAATATATGCTTGTTGATTATTATTAGCTCTTAATAATAATCAGACTCTAAATAACAACTTATTCTCTTGGAGCACTTCAGTTCAGTGCACAGATGTGACACATCAGCTGACAAAGGGAACTACACAATTCATAAGGGTTTACTGGAGCTAATGCATGGAGGACTCAGTTAGAACTCAAGTGACAGAGTTATGACACAGTTGGAAGAAGTAGTTATGGAGTTTTATTTAGTTTAACTCAGTTAGACTCAGTTGATCTAGTTGTATCTAGGTTTATTGATTGATACACTGGTGAGAGTGGAGTGAATTAATTAGTTAATTAATTCACAAATAATAACTCATTAATCAACTGAACAATACAATATTTAACTACAGTGCATGGCAGTTTCAGTGGGGACCAGTGGAGAGATAGGTGAAAGGGCAAGATAGACTATCTGTTGTGATTATAGTGATGCATTGATTGCATCACACACACATTGGAGTTGCCAATGAGGATTGTGCAGTCAAGGATGGAGTAATTCGAATTCATTCAGAGCTATTCTTCAGTAGGGATTGCGCAGTGGAGGCAGGCTAGCAGGTGGCAAAGATCGGTGCATGGATTTGCAAGATTGGTCCTGATTAGTGTATGACGATTTTACTGTATTGAGAGCTTCTGATAAGCTTTGTATGTTTGTATGAGATTGCCATATGATCTCCATGTTACATAATATATAGTTGGGGTTTTTAGCTTCAGGCTTTCCCAATTAAAAACTGTGTTATGTGCGATTGATTATTTTTGTTTATGCTTCACATGTGTGTGAAATTAATTTTTCCGCGAAAGATTAACAAGTGGAATAGATTCAGTATCTTGCATAAAGTTAAATAGTGTGAGATCAGGTGGATCTTTGACATATGCATGCTTAGTGCATATAATTTCTACAACAACATTTATGATTTTTGAGAGTGTAAACTTGGCTTTCGCTCCTTACAAGGCAAAAATCTAGAAGCGTTTTGTGGATGACACTTTCATAAATTGGTCTCATGGTCGTGAGAAGTTAGATTGTTTTCATCAAAACCTAAATGATCAATATAACTCGATTAAGTTCACGATGGAAACAAAGTTTGATGGTAGAATTCCTTTTCTTGATGTTCTAATCTCTAGAAACGATGATGGCGCTTTTTCCCACGAAGTATTTCGGAAGAAGACCCACACTGAATAGTATCTTCATGCTAGTTCTCACCATTTTCCTACTTAGAAGGTCAGTGTTATCAACACATTGGCCACTAGAGCGATTAGGGTCTTTGATGATAAACACTTGGAGAAAGAGAAATCCCATCCGCTTCGAGTCTTTGAGATGAATGGGTATAGTAAACACCGCGGTCTTAAGGATTTCTTGAAGGCAAGAAGAGGTCCAAAACCAAAAAAGCATCTTGGTGAATTAGTTGGTAAGGTTAAACTGCCATTTATTCATGGTACTACTGATAAAATTAATCGGATTTTAAGGAAGCATTTGATCTCTTCCACCTTTAGACCTCTGATCATCATTCACAGTTCCCTCAGATCTGTTAAGAACCCATTGGACCCCAAAAGTATGAAAGTTGTTTATTTGATCCCATGCTCATTTGGGGTCTCCTACATTGGAGAAATTGGGAGTTCGATAAGTAAGAGGTTGCAAGAGCATGCTGCTAATTTAAGGCTTTGCAAGACTCAATCATCTAATCTTGCGGAGCATGCTGGGAAGACTAAACACCACATTTGTTTGGAGGAGTCTAAGGTCATCGCTAGAGTGGAGCATTTCCATCACCGAAAATTAAGGGAGGTTGTTGAAATAGAAAGAATATCTAATACTTTGAATAGGGATGACGTGTGGAAAATTAGTAGTTGTTGGATTTCGTCTCTATTCTCTTAGTATTGATCTTATTCCTTGGTCCTTGGTTGTTTGTCTCTCTTATTCTTCTTTTGTTTTTTTAGTACTGTTCTAGTTTATCTAGATTATTCTTTTATTTTGTAAGTTATTTTTGGTTAATTTCCTTTGATTAACTTCCTTTTAGTTTATAAGGGTTTTTGCTAGTTTGCAATTCTTAAATTATTAATTATTTATTAAAATTGAAACCAATTTTGTGGTCTTTGTCGATCATTTCCATTGTTTTTCATGATTTTTGTTATTTTCTTTACTATATTTTATCTATTTTTATTATTATTGTTATGATTTTATTACTTTTATTAATTTTATATTTTAATTTTTAAGCTGATTTCCTTATTATTTTACTATTATTTTTATTATTTTATATTTTAATTTTTAAGTTGATTTCCTTATTATTTTACTATTAGTTTTATTAGGGTTTTTAATTCTTGAATTATTAATTATTTATTAATATTGGAAACCGATTTTTTGGTCTTTATGGTTATGTTTATGGATTATTTTTGTGGGTTATTTCCAATGTTTGAGTTTTTTTTTTTCTTTTAATTTTACTATTATTATTATTGTTGTTGTTTTTTTACTACTTTTATTATTATTTTTATTATTTTTGTATTTTTATTATTAATTATTAATTTTGTCTAAATATTTTAAATTCTTTTTATTTTTCTCTTTTTATTTTTCGATTTATATTATCAATGTTCAATAATAATTTATTCTCTTAATGTTTAATTTCATTAATTGCTAGTTATGTTGTTTGTATTAACCATTGCATATTTGCAATATATATATTGTTGTTTTGGATGATCAGCACAATCATCAATTTCCTTATGAGCTTGAATTTAAGACTGTTGACATCACTATTAAACATGAAGTGCAAGATGAGGGTTTCTAGATAAATATGTCCAAATTTTATAAGACTGTTGACATCATTATTAAACATCCTTGGAAATAATTTTGAAAAGACAGAAGTGTGATTGAAGTGCCAGATGAGGGTTTCTAGATAAACATGTCCTCTAAATTTTACATATTGAGGTTAAGGGTATCATTTTCATTCCATGGTCATTGTTTATCAATGTTTTTAGCGTCATTGAAATTTTCGTGTCAAATTCAACTAGGCATTTTATGTGCATAATAGGTATTGAACATCATTTAAATGAACTTCATTAACTTCATTGAATCAGTGTTTAAGGGGGAGATAATTTATTCATAACTACCATTGTATTAATAATAGTAAATTTGGGTTAACCAACATTATTAACTTTCTAATTCGTTATATTAATGGTTCTGGAAAATGATGCTAAACTCAAATGAAATTAAAGTTAGGAGGTTTTCTTGAAAGATTCTGTTTGTGTTTAAACACCTAAACAATGTTATATTAGCATTGTTTTTTATCCCAAATGTAGAATTGTTTATTCTATATTGTTTTTACTCTTATCTAGGGTCAATTGGTTTGTTATATATTATTTAGTTTAAGTTAAATAATTTCAAACCTAGTTAAGAATTCTCATCAAGGGAATAGATAAACCATAGGGCATAGAATAAATTGGATTAAATAATTTAATGCTTCTTGGTTGTGTTATTGTTATTTAGATGAGATTCAAGGGTTAGTTAAATTACATTTGTTATTACATGTTTTCATTTTTTGTCTAATAAAAATAAATTAATTAAATTGCATAGAATATCAGAAGGAAGTAATTCTTCTCATTTCTTTTTTACTCTTTTTCTTTGGTTGTTTGATTTTTTATTCATCCATGTAATAAAATTCTCTATTTAAAACTAATAAGAAATTATAAGTAATTAATAAGAATTCAATTAACTCTTTTCATTTATCTTCCACCCTTTTCATTTATCTTCCACACTTTGTAATTGTCTCTCAAAATTAAATAGGAACTCCAAACACTTCCAAACATCTTTAAATTAAACTACCATATTATTATAAATATATATATATAATAACTTCAATAATTTGAAAATCTTAATACTAAACTGAAAAAATATACTATCATATAATATATAAACCACCATAAAAATATATTATTATTATTGAAATCTAAAAAATCTAAATATATTATTATTATGGAAATCTAAAAAATCTAATTATAAGTAAACACAATCCAAAGGTGTAATCGAAATAAAACATGAACCATCCACTGATTTTGACATAGAGCCCTCAGTGTTTAAAAGCAACCAAATAAAATTGGCTGGTTTACCATCTACTTATTTTGACATAGAGCCCTCAGTGTTTACCAGCAACCAAATGAAATTGACTTAGGGAAACAAATGAGGCCACAAGGTTAACTAATTGAAGTTGACCCATTAAACTAATCGAAGTTGCCTTACTCAAAGAAGCAACAAACTGAAGTTGACTTTTGACTTGAACTCCCTATCAACCTCCTTCGCCAAGCTTAGTCTTGCTTTACCTCTTTGGATATACCTTGTTTGAAGGGCCATTTCATTTCGCTTTACTTTTTTTTCTCCTTTTGTTATATGTTGTCTCTCATGGACCCTTTCAATTTCCTTCTGCCCCGGAGCATGCCAAACCAATTGTTATATGTTGTCTGTCATGGAACCTTTCAATTTCCTTGTGCCCCAGAGCATACCAAACCAATTGTTATATGTTGTCTCTCATGGACCCTTTCAGTTTCCTTGTGCCCCGGAGCATACCAAACCAAATTTTAAGAAGACACTCATGACTTCACACTTTTACAAGTTATATTATGCACCAAACGATCTTTCCCGAAACACAAGCAACGATGTTGTAAATCCATTTCCCTAATTATTTCTCAAATCACGGTTCCTTCATCATCATTTCCAAAAAGCTCAAAAAGTGTTCAACTAGTCAATTCGGTATTGATCGTTTTTATGTTTTATTCTACTGAAATCGAAGTTGTTAAAATTCGGAATATGGTATTTAAAATTTAAAATTTTTATCAAATTTTGAAAATATTCATGAAAATATTTATAAATTAAAAGTTAAGATTTATCTTTAAAATAATTATGTTTTATTTATCATTTTAATTAAATTAATTAATTAAAAAAATGTCATAGGAATAAGTATCATATAAAATAAGTTATGGTATTTTTGGACATGTGGTATTGATAAATCATAGTATTGGCACATAGTATTGGTCCATGGTATTATAATAAAGTCTATTTACATATTAAGAATCTCTATGAGAAAGTTGTAATAAATATCCATGATTAAAAATCACCCTCTATGTTTTTTTAAATGTATATATGTTTTATTTATATATTAATTCTTCAATGATTAACAAGGGTTACATAGTAGTTAGCACATGTCACTTAGCTTAAATATACCTTAATTAAATTAAAAAATAATAAAGAAAAATATTTCATCACAAAAATAGAAAAACTAATAAAACATTGTATTGTTGAATGACATCACCAAAAATTAAGAAATATCATTAAATAATATTGTTATAATCATATTATTTATATTAACATATATATACTTTAATATATATGTTATATGTGTGTGTATGTTTTATTTTTTTATTAATATATATAATTTTTTATAATATGTTTTTAATACAATGCTAAGTCATTTTTAATTGAATATATGGAGAAAAAAATTATAATTCATCAAAATGGAAATAATAGAAAAAAGGGAAAAAATAAAAAGAAAAAAAATTGAATAAAAATTAAATTAAATTAAAAACACAATATTAGTAACTAATAGAAATGGAAGTTACTAAAACCTCAACCAATCACCTTACAAATAAATAAATTTAAATAATAATAAAAAATAAGAAAAATTGAATTCGCTATGTTAAACTATGGATAAGGGCATAAAGTTTTGGCCAAATGGGAACTAATACACAGTCAAATGTTAAACTATGGATAAGGGCATAAATTTTTGGCCAAATGGAAACTAATAAACAGTCAAAAAAAACATTGAATGATATAATAATAATAATAGCAATAATTTAAATTGAATGGTATAATAATAATAATAATAATAACAACAATAATTTAAAATAAAATTATAACTTAGTGAGTTTTTATATTTTTTTAATTTTAACAACCTGAGATGTATAATGATATTTTTGAATACATATGAATTAATGCTTATCCAAGTTTACCAATCATTTAAATTATATTGTTATGTTAGTATTATCTTATACTATAAATTTCGAATATACTTTGAATTACTAGTAATAAAGGATATACATTATATAAAAATATTGATGAGTTTCCCTATATTTTGAAAATTTAAAATATATAATTTTTATTTATGAAATGTTTTTTTTTCATAATTTATTTATATTAAAGTTATTTATTTATTTTTCGGGTATTATATTATATTATATTAAATGTGTTTACATATATTCTAAATTATTTAAAATTTTAAATATATACATTTTTATTTATGAATTTTTTTTCTATATTTTAATTATATGCTAATTATTTATTTATTTTTGTTATATCAAATTATATTATATTTTGAATAACAATATTTAATTATTGAATTTAAACAACTCAATGTTTATAATGTTCCTTATCTTTCTAAGAAAAAAAAACTATATTTTTTCATTAAAATAAGTATATTCCAATTTAATGAATATTTTGTTAATATTATACATAGTTTAAAACAATAATAATAAAAAAATTTACCAAAAAAATATAAAAAACAATAATAATAAAAAGATTCACCAAAACTTATTAGTTTTATACATTATTTTTAAAAAACTAAGAAAAAATTATGAAGTTTTCCTATTATAAATACTTGTGAATATCTTTAACTTAAAAAAAAAAATCTCCAAAATTAAATAAAAACTCCAAAGACTTCCCAACATCTATAAATTAGAATATCTTATCATTATAACTATTATATTATAAAATCTATATAAAATAAAATAAAATTTTAAAATTCTTAATATTATATATATATATATATATATTATAAAACTATCTCCTATTATATACCTTGTCCCAAGGCCACCTCAATTTGCCTTATTTTTTGCGAGGACCATTTCAATTTCCTTGTCTCCCGGAGCATTCCACGTTTTAAGAAGCCATTCATGACTTCGATCATTGACAAGTTAGTTAGTGAGAGTCTTTTCAACATAGGCCTCACTCTAAGCCAAGGCCCTTTTCATTAGGTTGTATAGATGCTCCCTTAAACACACAAATATTATCCACAAGCAAACATGGAGTTTTAGTTATTTAAAAGAAACAATTTGAAATAACCACTAGTATTTAAAACAAATCAATTAAAATTGAAATTGAGTTGCGGAAGCAAGTAAGGTGACAAAGTGAATTAATTGAAGTTGACCTAGTCAACCAATTGAAGTTGATTTATAAAAAATAAGCAACAAACTCAAGTTGACTACCAGCTAAAATTAAAATTGCGATGCTGAATCAAGTAAGGTGACCACGTGAATCAATTGAAGTTGACCCAATGAACCACTGAAGTTGACTTATCCAAAAAGGCAACAAACTGAAGTTGACTTATCCAAAAAGGCAACAAACTGAAGTTGACTTGGTGAAGTCCCTACCAACCTCTTTAAGCAAGCTTGGCCATGCTTTGCTCTTTTGGATATACTTTGTCACGGGATCCACTCATGACTTCAATCCTTTAGAAGTTGGTTAGTGAGAGTCTTTTCAACGTAGGCCTCACCCTTTTCATTAGGTTGTATAGATGCTCCCTTGAAAACACAAATATTATCCACGGGCCCACCTTTCCAAAAACGCAAGTAATGATTTTCTTAATCAACCACCTAATCCTTTCCCAAGCCATACTTACTCGTTTCCCTAACCATCTAACCGTTTTTTCTAAACGAAAAGCAGAGAAAATGTCCACTCCGCCACCCCGTGGACTCAGCAGTTACCATTTTTAATTTAAAATATTAATCTCAGAAAATACCTTAAAAAAAATCCACTCACACATTTATAATTTAAAATATTAATCTCAGAAAAATAGAAAAAACCAAAAAAAAAAAAAACTAAAGTGCACCGTTGCCTTAACTCACACAACAAATAAATTGTTTATTATGTTCGTGCTATAAATAGCGATAGTACCCAATTATTGAATTTGTGTTGAAAGGTGAGTGCAAAAAAGAAGAGGAAATCGATATTGAAATTAGGCTCTATATTTAGCAGCTTTGAAATCATAACGAGAAGATTTGGTCTTATTGGTCTGCAGTGTATAGAAATTCGAAATTCACGACATTCCACATATTACAAATACAACCAAGTTAATTAAATTCTTACATATATTTATTATCATTATTTTAAACGAATATAACATTACTATGTTAATATTTATTAATCTTTAAAATGGATTAAAGTGGTATTTTATTATAGATATAAATTTGATATTATAGTTTATTTTTTAAAAGTATTAAGAAAAACATTCCAAAATTATTATAGTTTTGTCAATTTGAAAAGTCAAGAAAATTGGTAGTGTGACAAATATTTTGAATATTAGATCTAATGTAAATATAAAACGGATAATCTCGCGGAGAAAATGCTTTTCATTTCCAATTCTCTTAGTGTCATAAAGGTAACCAGCATAGATCCATCTAAAACATAGATCTAACATGAGCCGAAAGGGATCAAATTCCTTTTGTTGCAAACTTATTTTAGAATACAAAAATTTGTTATTGATTAAATTTCAATTTTGATTGTTATAGAGATTACATAACATGTGTATTGAAACATTTTATATTAATTCATATTAAATTATTTTATTCATAACTCACATTGGATATTTGATTCTATCATACATTAAAATATTTGCTTTTAACATTTTTTTCTATATATAGATTTATATAAAGTTGATATCACTTATTAAAATATTTTTTAAAAACATAAGGTTTAAACATCTTACTCACATATTTTTTTTACTTCTAATTACTTTACATGATATTAGGTCATATGGACAACTAATTAAAAATGCATAGCATATATATATATATATATATATATATTTTTTTTTTTTTTTTGAGGACGTGACATACTTAACATCTCCCTCATATTGGATTGTAGAATGAGCCTTTCGGCTCAATGAGCCTTTTGGCTCAATTATAATATCAACACTTAATTGTTGGGTTAATAGATTTTTAATTGTTTAAATTATTTTTATTATTTTTTGAGGACCTGACATACTTAACATCTCCCTCATATTGGATTGTAGAATGAGAGTTTAGGCTCAATGAGCCTTTTGGCTCAATTATAATATCAACACTTAATTGTTGGGTTAATAGTTTTTTAATTGTTTAAATTATTTTTATTATTTTTTGAGGACCTGACATACTTAACATCTCCCTCATATTGGATTGTAGAATGAGTCTTTCGGCTCAATGAGCCTTTTGGCTCAATTATAATATCAACACTTAATTGTTGGGTTAATAGATTTTTAATTGTTTAAATTATTTTTGTTATTTTTTGAGGACGTGAAATAATTAACATCTCCCTCATAATGGATTGTAGAATGAGCCTTTTGGCTCAATTATAATATCAACACTTAATTGTTGGGTTAATAGATTTTTAATTGTTTAGATTATTTTTATTATTTTTTGAGGACGTGACATACTTAACATCTCCCTCATATTGGATTGTAGAATGAGCCTTTCGGCTCAACAAATTCTTTCATCCTATGGTTTTGGGAATTGACCATAGCCCAGTTTCACTATGAAACTCATAAGACTTTGTTCTTATTTTAGCAATGTTAATTTTCCTCTTAGCATTGCATAAGAAAAAGATATCATTGATTTTAGAGATTTAATTCATCACCTCATAATTTCCTAGTTTCCTTTTTCCCTCTAACTCTTTATCACCCCACAATTTCCCCTTAAATTTTGAAGTAATAATTTTTTTAATATTATCCTTATTCTGCAAAATAATATCTTACTTTATCCCCCAATGGTCTAGCCAAGACTGGGGATTCTTATGCCATCCTCGTTTGAGATGGAGGTGGGGGATTTTGCGAGAGTTAGAGTAATTTTAAGAAGCTTCTTAGCTTCCATGTTGTTTAACTTCTTCCTATACATAAGAATACATAGCCCTAGCGAGGCTTTCAATGGGGGGAAGTCTTACTTGAATCAAGAGGATAGGATGGGGAGTACTTCCTTCAATATTGAGATTGTAGTTTACAGCGTTTGTTCTATGTTCATCTGCAATTCTCTAGATATATTGCAAGCCCAAAACCTCATATCCATATAAAATAACAAGAGTGATGAGATTCAAAAAGAGAAGTTTGTTTATATTATAGCCAAAGATTTTCTTGCTTACAATTGTTTTAAATCCCATTGTGACATTTTTATCCTCAATTTATCATTTTCTCAATGTTATAATTCCAATTGCGCTTGTGAAGGATATCAATTCCACGATATTCATATGAAGGAAATTCCTCCAAGTAGTTGTTGTCATATAAGAAAGTTGTTGGAAAATTGTAGCTTTGGTCGATATTTTCATCACCAATATCAAAGGAGAATTAAGTTGATTTCTTGTTTTCCAAGTCGGCCCCACTTGTTTGTTCACCTATATATTGGAAATTCTACTCACTGATATGGACATCACAAACACAACAATTCAGACCTATTCTACAAGGAAAATCTACTCACACGAGCAAAGAAGAAGAAGAGATGTTTGACCAACGAGTTGAATTCTTTGTTCTCCACATTGACCAGTGTTAACTTGATCTTTCTGTTGATGTTTGACTAAATTCTTGATTGAGGTTGGAGGATGAGTTCTTTTGGAATTATTGATGATCTGTTGACCAAATTTATGAAATTTTTGTGGGCATTAACCGAGCTTTGACCATAGGTCAAAGTCTAAGGTTTGACCAAGTTTCTTTTGTGGAATTACATGACCGAAATTTAGCCCTTTGACCAAAAGCTGCAGGCCAAATTAGACCCCTTGGCCAAACTTGACCAATGATCAGAATGTTGACTCTCTCTCTCCTTTGAATTGATATGACTTGTCATTTAATGTGGTCAATGGTCGACCTTTGACTGGAATATTCTGATGTACAATTTAGATAAATTGAACTCTCTCTCATAAGGAAATATCAATGGGTTTTCCCCCTTGTAAGGATTTTTACGTAGAAAATATTGGTGTCTCTTGTTTCATTGTTGCATTGTGATCTAGTGCTCTATTGATCTTAATGGTTGATTTTTCTTAAGTATATCTGCTTGATAAATTTGAATGCATTAGGAAGTTAAAATTGTATCATTGGAAGTAGTTATCTAAAAGAAAATTGTTCTAGCCTCCTTGCAACTAGAAAATCAACATGGGATCATAGTAATGGTTGAAGAGAAGTCTTAAAGGTGTAAGATCAAATGAATAAAAAGAATCCATAATCTAAGATAAAAGAAGACCTAAATATTTTTAGAAGGGTTAAAGATAAAAGTTTGGAGTGCACTAGAAGAACAATTATCTTCTCTCAAGTGAAGGTGGACAAGAAGACAAGGAGGCCTAAATGAAGATAAGAATACTCTCCTCCTCCCCTCTCTCAAATGACTAGAGTAAACTGAGTATAGTCTGAGTCTTCTAAGCACGGGACCAAAGTCTATGGAAAAGTGTGAGGTCCAAATATTTGTGGAAGTGTGCAAGGATCTAAAGTGAAGATGGAGCATTGTCTTTGATACTATCTGAGCCCATTCAAAGGTGATATCAGAGTCTACACTATGGAGAATACCAAGATTTTTGGGATATTAAAGAAGGCCTAAATTTTCCCATAGCACTGACCTAAGTCAAGACTTTGACTAACTTAATTGTGGACAATTATAAGAAAATTTGTGGACAACCTATGGAGGGATAACTTGGAATTTCTTGAATTGTCATCTTTCTATCATGTTGGTCAGTATGTATACGACCTTTATGTATTGTTGAAGTGATTCTCACTAAGCCGAAGATGCTTGTAAATAATCATGAGAAAGGAATGGATTGGTGACAAAGGAAGGGCCGATGCCAGTGACCTGTGGAATAAAAGGTTAAATCACAAAGCGAAGATACATGAAAAGTATGAGTCATTGAAATCTTCAATTCAAAGAGTTTACTTTCATTTTGATATTATTTTGAGGAAATGACCACATTCTTGGTTAAATCTTGATCCGTTGCTTAATGTGATTACAATAATCCTTGAAGAAATTATCAAATACGGATATCCCATATGATCTCAACCTCAAATATTAATGGTTATTAGACTTAATAAGTTTGTGTTTAAGGTTTATGCTTAGAAGAAGGACGTTATAAGCTTGATCTTTCAAGAATTATGTCATGCCATCTCTTATTGATTGAAGGTAGAAAAGTCTTGCAAGGTTCCATGAATTATTACACAACTTGAATTCCATCCCTGTGTGAGATTTTAAAGAATTTATTTGTTACAATGATCGATGTAAGGAAACGAGATGGAATCACCTTTAATAAAATATCAAAATTATGTTTTCTTCCTAAAAAAATATGAGTAAGTCATTATTTGTGAATTCTAGAAGGCGTCATACATAAAATAATAATAAAGACTAATGGATATAATATGGATCATTTAAGGAGAAGAGTTGATCTACAACAAATATGATCGACATCGAAGGTATGTATCTGCAAAATAAAATTTATGAAGAAATCACTAAAATTTCTATTAGTGATTTTCTCTTTAGCACATTCTTGAAGGCTATGTTTGAGGACCAAGTATATATTTATAAAAGAAATTAAACATATTAATATTAGTATATTTTTGGAATCTGAAGATTCATTATAAATTATTCATAGGACCATAAAATATTTTGAAGGAACCATTCAAGAGTTGGCATGATAAATTGATATGATAAGAAAAAATGGCTAATTTGGATTTTGACTCTTATCGTGACATAGCCAGGATAAGGGAAACATGTAACCTTCATATTGAAAGGATGAAGTATGATATATATGTTCTCTTCTTTAAAAATTTTACATTACGTCGAGAAATATATGTCTTGAACCACATACAAAATAAGATTGTTGATAGAGCTTTTGAAGAATCGATGAATGCTCAACCTTGAAAGGAGGAAAGAATACCTACTACTATGAAAAACCAAAGGACAATTGTGCATACATATAATGATGAGGGGTATGATTATGTGAGCCGATTTCAATAATCTTGTGTAAAGCGTTGAAGATGCAAAGTCTACTATGTCTTGTATTACTCTATAGGAATATCTATAACCCACAGGAGCTTCACTCAATGAACCTTTGACATATCATGTGTGTTCACCGCATACTAAACAATACCCCTAATTTGAGTACATCTTGGAAAATACCTCTAAAAATCACATTATTTAACCCACTACCAATACAAACCCAATACACCATGCCAATTTTAAAAACCCCTACTTTCACTAGATATTGTAAGTATCCATTTTTTCATTAACATTTTTTATACCCATTTATATTTTTTCGTTAACTTTGAGCTCCATTTTTTATACTTTCCAATATAAAAACCCTTTACCCGCTATTATATGCTCAAGATATTGTGTCATTTTTTCCTCAATATATATCCCCCAATATGAACACGCGTGGTAGGGTATTTCTCCCCCGGTGAAGTCCCTATGGTATAATCATCTCAAATCATATTTTTGTTCAAAGACACACAACATTGAACATTATGTTGAAGATTGAAAAATGCATTACGGTATTGAACTTGTCAGGACAAGACTATAATGAAAAAGGAAGTTGAGTGCCTCTTCAAGGTTGAAGTGCATAACTTGTTGGAACATAGACTAATTGGATTGAGGGACAATATTATTCCTAAACTAGAATACATGATTGCTAAAATGAAAGGAATTGTGTGACTCTTATGCATATATTGAAAGGTTGTATAAAGGAATGCCATTACTTTGAAGTCTCAAGTGTTGAAAGATGCTAAGTTTTCCTTTGATATCATGATATATAATTGAAATAAAGGCCATTTTATTTACCTTCTTTGAAAAGCTTGCTAAATATTAAGATGTCACTAGTCTAAGTCCTTCTTCAAGCCTTGAAGACTAAAGTATCTCTTGATAAAGTAATAAATGAATGAAGACATATTAAGTGTTTTCATGAATATTTAAGTATAAGGCTAAAACCTGGATGATAAACTATATTGCAAGTCTTTAAGAAGAAAATGTTATTCTTGTTGTAATGATTTTGTGAAAGAATGATTTATTCATCTGATTAGATCAATGCTTATCATTAATAATTTTGATTCTAATTATTGAAGATCTAGGTTTGTAAACTCTAGAAAAAAACGAGGCATGGATAAGAAATCCCTAGGGTTTATGGAAAAAATCTCTAGTATTGATCTCTTCTACTAAAAGAAGAAACCATAGCTCCTACAAGGAAGGAATAACATGTTAGAAATTGTAGCAAGAAAGGCTCAATTTGACTTTTGCCTCAGTAAAATTGAGTAATTCAATTTTCCACATCAACAAGATGACTTGGATGAAAGTTAGCTAGAGTGACATGGCCTTGTCTACTATTTAACTCAGTAAATTTGAGCTACAGGCTTGGAGTAGGTTGTGCATGTAGTGATTGCTAAAATTTAGCAATCTAGTTCAGGTATGTTTAGTTGAACTCAATTAACTGATCTCAAGTACTTATTTGAGTGATTTGAAGGTCAGATGAGTAGTAGAACTATTTTTAATTCACTGATTTCTCAGTTAAACTATTCAATAATCTTAAAATAACACAAACATGCATGGAATTCAAATTTCTTAGCCAGAGTGGAGGAAAAGGCACTTTGTAATTATTAATTGTGTACTAGTTGAGTGTAGAGGTTTGAAAATTAAGCAGGTGAATCATTCATTAGGAATTGCATAAGAAAATAGGAGGAAATTCCTATCTTTTAGGAGCTAATTTCCTCAAGGATTTCACAAGGAAATAGGAGGCTGAAAGAGGCATGAATTGGCTAAGTGTTAGCCACAGCACGACAGTCCGCAAGAGGACAAGTTTACAATGCAGGTTGTGCTTTAGGATCGAAGAAATACATTGTAATAGTTTCTCATTCTCATTTGATTAACGAAAAGCAATGGAGGGGATTTTCCCACTAGGCTCCCCTATAAAATCATTGTCTTCTTTTGATTTTGATGGTTCCATGCCAATGCATGTGTTTCTAAATTGTGATTTCCATTTCACATAATGGTAGAGGAAATTTATAATCTCTTAATTTCAATTCAATTTCATTAATAATATAAAACTTCTATTAATTTCTACATGGTGTTAGAGCATAAATAACACTAGAAACGAGTCAATAGAGCTTCTCCTTCAGATATTTCGATTTGTAGATTTAGTGAAACATTTTTTCTTTTGTGCAGGAAAATGTCTTTCAATGGGTTGAGACTGGATTATGCCTTGGAGGGAACCTCAAATTTCATAGCTTGGAAGGACAGGATGGAAGTTGTACTCGATAATAATGAACTGGCGGACTACACCAAAACTGACATTCCAAAACTAGTAATATCAAATGCACAACATTTAACCCATTGGAAGAAGGATACCGCAAAATCAAGGAGGTTAATCCTAAAGGGTGTGACACAACACATAGTTTCGAATTTACATGGAAAAGAAACTCCATTTGATATATGGAAGGACCTCACTGAGCTATTCGAAAATGGAAGTGATGCCACAAAATTTGAATTCATGTGACAACCTTAGAAACATTTGCATGCAGAAAAATGAAACCATTCCACATTACCTCCCTATATTCACTCAGTGTCGATATGAGCTTGGAGGAGTTGGAGAAAATATTCCCTCTTCAGAGCTAGTGAGCCTAGTTCTACTAGGCCTTCCAAAATCCTGGCACAACTACCAGGGCTCTGTAAATGGAAGGGAAAGATTGCAAAATTGGGAGAGACTTTGGTTTGATTTGGTGCAGGAAGAAATGCAGGGGAACACTAGAGAGAGAGTAACATTCAAATTTGAGGAGGAAGATATTTTTTTCTCGGTTGGGAAGGGAAATAAAGGTAATGGAAGGAAGGCCCAAAAAGGCCAATGTCTAACCAGAACAATGGTAAGAAGAAGGACCTAAGAAAGATAAAATGGTTTCACTTCCATGAATTTTGGCACTATGCAACAAAGTGTCGACATAAGAAGTCTAACAAGAAGCCTTCAGGATGAGAAAGAGGTGAAGCACATGCCTCACAATTTGAATTATACTTCACCCTAATTTCATGCATGACCAAAAATGTAATGGGAAGTGTGTGGTACCTAGATTCAGGTGCCTTGTTCCATATGAAAGGATCCAAATAATTATTTAGTAGCCTAGAGGAGAAGGATCTCCAAATGCACATAGAGCTTATGGATGATGGGTAGTATAGTACCAAAGGAATTGGAATTGTAACCTTTAAGAGGGATTCAGTCTCCCATATTCATCTAAAATATGTTATGTATCGGCCTGGGCTAAAGAAGAACTTGATATTTGTAGTTGTATTACATGATAGAGGCTATTGTGTTTTTTCAGTAAGGGGAAAACCTTTTTGAGACATGTAGCTACTGGGAAAGTGAAAAAAAATGGGTTTAGAGTGAAAAATATCTACAAACTTGAGGTGTAAGCTTACATTGCACTGAGTAGCAAAGAAAAAAAGGTGCATAGTTGAGATGTTGGAGAACTCTAGCACAAGAGCATATGACAATTACACCATGGTGCCTTAAAAATCATGTAGCAGATTACCATCAGTCTATCAAAATGCACCCTTGACCAACATGGTATCTGCAAGGGATGCACAATAAGGAAATATGTCAAATCCACCTTCTAGGGCCAAGATAGTAGAGTTGGAGAAATCTAGGAGCGAGTCCATTATGATGCATGTGGACCATTTTCTACAGCCTCTACAACAAAACACAGGTATTATGTGATTTTTGTTTATTGATTTTCTAGAAAATGTTGGATATTCTTCATCAAAAATAAGGATGATTTTTTCTCAAAATTTGTTGAATTCAAAGCATTGCTTGAAAAGGAGACTAGACAGAAACTGAAATCCCTGAGAAGTGATAATGGAGGATTATTTTTTTCTCACACCATGAAGGACTTTTTCTCCAAAGAGGGTATTAGAAGACAACCGATAACACCCAATAACCCACAACAAAATGGGGTGGTTGAAAGGAAAAACAGAAGCACAGTGGGGAAACTAGGAGAAATTTTCATGATAAAGGGCTGCCATTACATCTATGGGAAGAAGCATGAAACACCATAATTTATTTGTAGAATAGGAGCCATGATAGAATACTTGGCATGATCACACCCGAAGAAGCTTTCTCTGGGAGGAGGGCATCTCATTTTCGAATTTTTGGAGCTATTGTGTATTTTCATGTCTCCAAGGATAATAGGAAGAAACTTGAGCCTATAGTTGATATGGGAGTATTTATAGGATACACAGATACACCACATAATTACCGGGTGTATTTTCCATCACTCAGGTTGAAAGTAGTGAGGCGAGATATAAACGTTTAGGAGGATAAGGCTATGAGATGATCTCTAGAGTGATAGTTGAGTATCCCATCAAAGGAGAAGCTTCTAGTTCCTAAGGAGGAGCCTCATGCAAGGCTTCAGGAAGTTGTGGAGCAACCACAAGTGGAGGTGTAGACAAGAGGCTGAGTGGAGGCACCCACTTAACCAGAATCTTCCAGAGAGTGGAGGAAGAGAACCAGAGAAGCTGATAGTCTGGTGAAGGATATGCGGGAGCATGTGGGAGCTCCTACATCTCAGAACAAGTAGAGGAGGTCACCAAGTAGATACACTGGATATATGTCTCTCGTGACATAACTCATCGAGTCATAGCCTTCTTCATTTGAGGAAGAAAATTTTAAACCAGTGTGGGTTAATGCCATGGTGGAGGAGTATGAATCCATCATGAAGAAAAATGTATTGGAGGTGGTTATGAGGCCATAGAACAAGTCAATGGTTGGTTCCATATGGATATACAAAGTGAAGCATGCAACTGATGGCATCATCGAGACATACAAGGATAGATTTGTAGCCAAAGGTTTCTCTCAAGTAAAGGGAGTGGACTATGAGTAAAATTTTCCCCAGATTCAATATATTTCTTGATCAATACCATTCTAGCATTAGTTGTGTAGATGGGGTGGAAGATCCATTGCATGGATGTGAAGACCACCTTTCTCAATGGTGTTGTTGAGGAAGAGATTAACATAGAGCAACCATAGTAATTTGAGACATATGACAGGGAGACACATATGTGCAGACTTAGGAGAGCGATGTATGGTCTCAAATAGGTGTCCTGAGCATGGTGCACTTAGATCCACACATATCTGAGTGGATTGGGCTTCACCAAAAACAACGTAAACTTTGAAACGAGAACTATAAGCTGAAAACAAGAACTCTAGCTAAAAAACCCCCAAAAAACATGAAAAGAAACCCAAAAATGAAAAGTGTGTATTCCATAAGGGGTTTTTATTTTTTTTTCGAGGTTAATTTGCAACTTTTTTTAAAAAATGGTAGTAAAACCAATTTTCATGTGCCAAATAAATGGAAAAAAAACACCAATGTTGGTGCTAGAATACCATTTTTATTTTCCGAGTACAATTTAAACATATTTTTAGTAATGACATTAAATATAAAATAATGGTATTTTAAACACATTTAAATTCCAATAATTTTTATCCATATCGTTTAACATATAATATCATGACACTAAAAATCCATAAAATTCTAATTATTTTCAATCATAATGTTAAAGATAAAATATATTTCACAATTTTTCACCCATAGAATAAAAAACATTAACTTTTCAACATATTTCAACCATTATATTATGAACAAATTATATGACTAAAGTAACCCAGTGAAACATAAATGATTTCTCCAAGTTATTGTTGCATTTTGAATATTTTAGACAAATGAATTCATCATAATTAAAATATATAATCCAACAAACATAAAAATGACTCATAACTTCATGTAAGATCATATGGAAGTTAAAATATCATTTTCATTGCTCAATGCAAACATCATTTATATAAATTGTCTTACACAATTATTCAAAATCACTCATATTTTCTTGCACATCATCAGAATTCAAATTTTCAAATGAATGACCAGATGCATATGAATATGTTCCATATTCTTATTTTTCATCAACTAGTGCCCCATATGATTCAACATGCATGCCCACCACTTAAGGTTTCAAAAGTCTTCTAGATCTACGACTGGGTTCAACAGACTTCCATCTCAAAATTGTTTCTTTTGGTAGAAACCTCTTCAAAATATCTATCGTCCTGGAGCAAATATTTCCTCTCTTTGCTAAATTGAAGTCATAAACAAGTATGTCAACTTCCTCCAATTTTAAGAGGTCTATGCTGCGACGATTTATATTTGTACCCTTTTTTTTCTCTTTCTGTCAATTTTTTTATCAACTACCATCTTTGGCTTGTACACATCATTGAATGGGTGTGTATTTGTGGCATGCCAATGTAATTCAACACCTGTAACATCTTCATTTTCTATACTGACCTTTATAACCTTGGCAACCCAAATAGATATCCATCTGGATCTTCATGTGCTAACACTGCGATAATGAAACCCTCCTTAATATCTTGTATTGAAACCTTGTAAAGGTCTTCCATGGCTTCACATTGTGCACGAGATCTTCTGGAACCAATATACATTTCTCTTTCCTCCACCTCTGTAGAATTAATAATACCTTGTGATTCTTGTTGTTCAACAATGTTTGTTTCCTCCTTTTCATTTAACACATTTTTTGGCCAAATAAATGGATTCTTCCAAAGCATATCTTCATTTTCTGGTCTTGAAAGGATATCACTCTAATCATTGAAAAAGGAATCCCACCAACCTGAATCAACATCATAAAAGTACTCATATGTATATCTAATGGATCTTTTAATTTCTTCCAGGCATTCAGAATAATCTATATCTCTCTTCTTCCTTCGTGCATTATGAACTTCACCGATTTATTTTAATAATAATACATTTGACGCAAATATTGGATGATGTGGAATGAACTTCAAAAATTCCAAACCTGATGACGACACCCATTCTGCAATAGTTAAGTACTTCTTCCCCCATATAAGTGTTTTACCATCAATTGTTTTGATATAAAATTGATGTTGGAAGATAATGTCATTAAGTTTTTCAATGCATTTCTCCTCACCATGTGATCCTAGAGTAACCTCTACATGCCAAAAATTTCTTCTAACACATGAAAAATAATCTCTAGCATATATGATATCTTAATACATTCAATTAATGATGGCAATATTCCAACATCCCTCCTCCTCAATGTTACTGAAAAATTACTGAACATCTGATCAATATGGTCATGAGTGTGCCCAACAAGAAAGAAACCAACCTTTACCTTATGAAAAATTATCAATTCAACAAGCATGTTTAGATATCCAAAAACAATGATTTTTGTTTTCAGGACAAGTGTGGTCTAGTTGTAGATACAAAATTTTAGGAAGATTACCACACCAATGAGAAAGCACCTCATGAATTATGGTTATTGTAATATTTCCATCATTATGAATATTTGGAGCTATGAAGTAAACTCTTGGCGACATTTTCCCATTGAAGACCATAGAACCAACCATGTGAAACTAGATAAAAGTTTCCTCCTACAAATTTTTGGGTGTGTGAACAAAATGTGGTGGAAGTGTTTTCTTTTGGTCCATACCATCAATTATCAAACAAAAATATTTATTTGGATTATAATAACACTTCTTTTTGTGATTGTACAACTTTTCCCTTTCACTTGTTTGTTGTTCGCGATGCTCTTTAAGTGCTTTGACAATGGAATCTACGCATAACATAAAATAAACCTATTAACAAATACATTTTCATAGTTGATCACTATACAATTTAAAATAACAATGTTATGAATGCTTACCTCTTTCTGCTCCTTGACATGTATCCCTTTTTTATTTTAGAGAAGCACATGTACTACAAACCCCCAACCTTGCCTTCTTATGAATACGAACATTGTTGATTTTTCTCCTCCATATCTGCACTAAATATTGATATGTAATAAAATGACCATTTCCTTCAACACCTTTTTCATATTCCTTATATAAGTTGTACATTTCTCATCTTGAGAAATTATCTGGAATATGTATTATATCTCTATTTGGCAAGCACTCTCCATGTTTTGAAAATAACTCTTGCATCCATGATATTGTAGTGTTTGCTAGTGGCCAAAACTCTCGTTTATGAATAATATGTAGGATCCTTTTCCAAATTATCTTCGATTCTTGATAGACGAAAATTACCAATTGAATGAAACATTTTGAAATCCTTTCTACAAAGCAATACAAACCTAATATGGTAATCATAACCTCTCACTGTAGATTGCATGCACCCCACTAAATATGAATTCTGCATATTTTTATTTATTGACAAATATTTATTCCTTTTCTCCAAAGCAAAATTGAAATCCATATGTTTCAAGCAATCCTTTTTACAACAGTCACTTGAAATGAGATCACTGATAAACTTCTTCTCATGAGATATTCTACTCTGCCCCTTGTATAACTAGAACATCTTGGATTGATACGAAAAGGTCTACTCCTTCTCCTAGATACAATATTTTTTAGCAACAGCTCCATCATTTCATCATTCTCTAAACAATAATTTCCATCATCATTAGGATACCATTCTTACTATGATCATTTTCAATATAGCTAGGAAACTCACCACCATCATTGTTTGAAAAATATTCATTGTCATATTCAGTGGCATGAAAATTTTCAATACCATCATCTGTGGTATTGAAATACTCACTTGTAGGATATTCTTCACTATGTTTATCATTCCCTTCATCATTGCTGCTCTCATAGTCCATAGGATTAGAACTATGTGGAAATTTTGACTCTCGATTTATTGGAAATTCTTCATCTTGGCCTTCGTCACTGTTACTCTCATAGTCCATATGATTAGGAGTAAGTGGAAATTTAGACTCACGATTTATTGGAAAATATGCATCATGCCCTTCATCACTGCTGCTCACAAATTCCATAGGGTCAGGAATAAGTGGAAAATGTGACTCTTTATTTACTAAAATTTTTTCATCAAAAAAGTCCTGCCATTCATCACTATTTCTCTCATAGTCCTTAGGATTAGGACTAAGTGGCAAATGTGACTCTCTATTCACTGAAAATTTTACATCCTTCCATTCATCGCTATTATTCTCATAGTCCTTAGGATTAGGAGTAAGTGGCAAATGTGACTCTCTATCCATTGAAAATTCTACATCCTACCATTCATCACTATTGCTCTCATAGTCCTTAGGATTAGGAGTAAGTGGCAAATGTGACTCTCTATCCACTGAAAATTCTACATATTTCTATTCATCACTATTGTAGTCATAGTCCTTAGGATTAGGACTAAGTGGAAAATGTGAGTTTCTATTCACTAAAAATTCTTCATCCTGCCATTCATCACTATTGCTCTCAAAGTCCTTAGGATTAAGACTAACTGGAAATTGTGAGTTTCTTTTTTCTGGAAATTATTCATCTTGGCCTTCTTCACTGCTGCTCTCATAATCTGTAGGATTAGGACTAAGTGGAAAATTTGAATCTCTATTTATTTGAAATTATTCATCCTTCCCTTTGTCACTATTTCTCTCATTATATTCATCAATATCAATACATTTGTTACGTGACGTAGATGTTGATGCTTCATAAAACGAAACTTCAGTATCAGAGGAATCTATAACACTCAAACAAAAGATGTTGAATAATGAAAATGATCTCTCTCCCAATCAAAATATATAGGTGAAATAATGAAATTTTGCCTCCAAAACTTCCCTCCAAAATTTCCCTCTAAATTTTTTCACTTGAAGTATGTCCCTCGAAATTTTATTTCTACAATTTATTTAAAAATTTTCTACTAAAATATTATCTTGAATATTGAACATAATTTCGATTTAAATTTCCCATACATTTTTTTTGTTTTGTTTCTAAATTAAAATAATCTTAACTAATTGTATAACATATTATAAAATTTATTTTTCAATATTTCACCCCATGAAAAAGCAATTTCGCAATTTCCGCTTTATAATAAATTTCATTGTCACTATTCCTCACATTACATATAGATTTCTAAAGGTTTATTTAAAAACTTGGAACGATTTTATGGAGTAGCAACATTGTCAATGGGAGATTCTCACTTTCAAAAGGTTAGTTCCCCTTCTACTTGGACCATTCAATGAAGAATTTGGTAAAAAATATTTCTTAGATGCCAACAAATCAATTTTTTTTTACATCCAAATTACCATAAAAAAAACAAATTAAAATAAATATATTATCTAAAATAAAATAAAAAATCCACATAGACATGGTGGGTGGGCCCACATGGGGTCGACACCTGGCCACTATGGGCCAAGTGGGTGTACCCACTGGACCCCGGAGCAAGCAGAGGTCTCAAATCGAGACCCTGCCTACCCAAGGGGCCAGTGGTAGCGCCCACCCAGCCCAGGGCAGTCATGCTGCGGGCAGACATGCCCACTGGCATGTACCCGCCCGAGCATAAGGGAGAATCGACCCCCTTCCAGGTAGGGGGTCGGGGGGGGGGTCGAGAGAAACGTTGGGCTTGGGAAGACACCTTCTAGTGGATACATCTGCCCGCAGCACGGCGGCCACTGTCGTCGTGCTGTGAGCGGACGCGCCCACGAGCGAGTGTCTGCCCGAACCCAAAGGCCCGAGAGTCAGACCCTTTGCCTAGTAGGGAGCCAATTCTGAGAATCTACCCCCATTCTCATAATTAGGTCAAGGGTGCTGATTCTAAGAATCAGCCCCGATTCTCATAATTGAATCCCAATATATTTAAAAAAAAATAAAAATCTAGGGAGTTGGGGAGATGAGATGTAAAGAAAAAAAAAATCTTTTTTTCCAATAAGGTGGAGAAAATGTGAAAAAAAAGGATTTTTGAAAGGAAATTGTTTTAAATTTTAGGGGGGGTGATTCTCAGAATCAACCCGCAAAATAAAATAAAAATTAATTTTCTTTTCCAAGGAGGTTGGGGAGATGACCTGTAAAAAAAAATTAAATTTTGTTTTACAATTATGGTCGGGGATAAAATGTAAAAAAAAATAAAAAATAAAAATTAAGGAACTGGTTTTATGTTTTGGTATTTTGGATGAATCTAAATGCACACTAAACTTGTAGGTGTTTTACATGTTTCTGGTGTGTTTTAGTTTTTATTTTATTTTATTTTTGTTTTGTTTACGTAAGATATTCATTTTTTATGATTTACTAATTTATATGTACATATATATGTTTGCAGGTAAATGGCATCAAGGAATGTTTCTATCAATATTTATGGACCAATGTCAACCATTGTATCATCTAAAGCTTCAAGTAGGCCATCAAAAAATACTGTTGAACGAATTCCACCTCAGTTAATTACTGAAATGTAGGAGATGTCACCACAAAAGAAAATCATTTGTTTTCATACTAAAATAAATCAAAAGAATTGAGTCGTACAAAATATGCATGGTTTCTGAAAGATATGGAAGGCGAAATGCTACAATTATATCTATATGCTAGTAAGAAATTTGATGCTGAAATTTATGAGTTGGTGGGAAAAGTACTAGACCTATATATTTTTCCGAATTCTGAAAATGTTTATATACTTTCAAAACCACCCAAATCACATGATAATCTTAGATATCATTTTACATTGGCGATGTATAACAAAGGGGAATATTATTCAAGGATATGAAACCAAATCCTACATAATATTGCATAGAATATTGTAAGTATTTTTATTTACACTTATGTGTTTTGCGTTATTCTAACTGTATCATTATCATTTTAATAACTTGGTTATTGTTGACATGTTATATTTTGTTTGACAGGATTTTGCTGAGAGAATTTCAATTATGTTGGGGGGAATCTATTATATAGAGGAGGATATTATGGATTTTGTCTTGATTTTCCATGAACATGAAGAAGAAGATATGGGAAACAAGCAAAAAAAAATATTGAACATTGATGCTACAAGACTATATCAAAGGGATCAATCTAGTAAAGGTAGACATGTTACTTTTCAAAATGAGGAAGTTGAAGCTGAAGCTGAAGATGAAGAATGTGTTGCCATTACTGAGGATCAGATTAGAACTGATGTTAGAAAGGAGAAGAGCCATAAAAAACAAAAACAAAAAGGCTCAAGAATGTCTCCCTTCTAGTTGATGATGATGAGATTGCTTTAGTTGAAGAAAATATCATAACCAATAGGAGGAAGAAACAAAAAATTACTCATTCTGAAAAAATCATGGACAACAGTGAAGGTCTTAGTGAAAACTCAAAGGGAAGCAGGGAAATCATTACATCGGGAGCTGATTTAGAGGATGGCGTTATTAAAACAAGACGAAATGCCATTTGACATCATTTGTCGAAGACAAATTTAATTGAGGGTGGTTGGTCATTTCAACTTAATGTCATTCAAGTCTACAATCGAGATGAAGGATAGTTCAAATCTCAAATTAGAAAGCCATACCACTTGCATGTTCACAATTTGAAAACATTGATGAGGTACAACCCTTTTGCACATATGGTTGATTATGTCCTTCTTGTTGATCCAATTTAGGTTCCTAACAAAGAAACATTTGACAAGTCAAAATGTTTTGAATACAAATATTATGTACTTGGGGGCAACCATTCTGTAGAAGCTCAAAGGCAAATGATGGAGGAATATCCCAATAACCCGCATTTTGAAACAATGAAATGTATCATTTAAGTTGATTTAGCATATAAAAAGCAAAGTTATTGGCATGGGATCATAATTCAGATAATGAGTATAGGATGTCTATGACTTTCATCCAAAGGGTCAGATTTATTATAAAGAAATTATTAATAATTAATAATTGTTATTATAAAGATTGATAATGAATAATTAACAATAATTAATAATTATTATTGATGATCATTAAGAATTTAAGTATTGATTATTATTAAGAGTTTAAACTCTTAATAATTATTATTAAACTCTTAATAATGATCAATAATTAAATTCTTAATGGTCATCAATAATTATTATTAATTATTGATAAGTATTAGCTTTTAATTATTCATTATTAATATCTATAATAACAATTATTAATTATTAATAAAAAAATTATAATAATTATTCATTGTTAGTACGAATATTTATTAATTATTAACTATCAATAATATTAAGTTTTTAAATATCATTAACAATTTTAAATTTTTAATAATTATTAGTTTATAATGATTATCCTAAAAATAAACAAACATTAGATGATATTGTTGGAAAAGTTCACCTCCCTTACATATTAGGAACCACCGACAAAATTGCCTATATTTTTAAAAAGAACAATATTAAAACCACTTTTAAACTTATGAACACCATTAGCACATGCCTCAAATCTGTCAAAGATCCCATTGATCCTAGATGCCACAAAGGAGTCTATTTAATTCCTTGTGCATCTGATAAACCCAAGATCGGGGAAACAAGTTGATCCATCTTGACAAGCATTCAAGAACATGTCGTTGACTTAAGACATAACCGCTCCAAAAGCTCAGCTTTGGTCGAGCATTCCATTAATTCCACAAGTCATATTTGTATTGAAAACTATTTTGTCGTGGCCAAAATTGATCATTATCACCAGAGGAAATTCAAAGCTATATAAATAGGGAAACACCCTCACAACCTCAATCGTGATGATGGCTGGAAGATAAGTGATAATTGGACTACTACTTTGACCTCTAAATCTACCCACTCCTAACATCTCCCTTCCTCTATATTCATCTCTCTTCGTATTTATTATCTATATTTTTTCACATCTCCCTTTCTATCATGATCATCATTTACTTTCATCCTCTCTTGAATCATCCTTATTTCACCTAATTTTCACTCTCTAATTGCCTCAAATTTGGTTAATTATTAACCCTAAAAATTTTAAAATTTTAATTTAAATTTAAAAATCTAAAAATGTAAATTTGATTAATTCAAATAAGCATTAACAGTTATTAATTTTAATTCTAAAAATCTTTAATAATTATTAAAGTTTCTTAATAATTATTATTTTAATTAATAATTAATAATTTTTATTTAAAATAATATTTTTTTTATTCTTTTTAATAATTATTATTAAAATAATAATAATGATAAATAATTAAATTCTTAATTATCATCAATAATTATTGTTAATTATTGATAACTATCAACTTTTAGTTATTGATTATTGATCTTTATAATAACAATTATTAATTATTAATAAAAAAATTATAATAATTACTAATTGTTAATAAGAATATGTATTAAATATTAACTATCAATATTATTAAGTTTTTGATAATTATTAACAATTATTAATTTTTAATAATGGTTAAATATCAATCATTAACAATTATCTTTATTATTAAAATATTTAATATAATTAAAATATAAATAAAATTAAAATGTAAAAATTAAAATTATAAATGTCATGTTGGCTACCTATCATTTCTCATTCACATATCTTTATTTATACATTATATTGAGATTTGACTAAACACACATTGATCTATCTTGATGATGAACCACAGAGGTTCGCTCAAAACGTCGATATAAACAATAATAAATGTGATGGATCCAGAAAATAATTTTACACACAATGAATGGATTTTTAAAGGAAGGCATATGTTTAGACCAACAAGTCTAATTTATATAAAAAAATAATCATGGTTTTTCTTATAATTATACACATGTTCCTTGGATTTAATTACTTCCCATTTTTTATGTGACTACAAAGGACATTCCACAAGGTTGAATGTACCTTGGTTGGATACCATTTAATTTTTTTATTTGATTTTAACATATGTAATGGGGCATAAAAGATTATTATATTTTTATTGTAAGGAATTATCAATAGGACAATGTTGGACAAGCTCAAGGAGAAGGAAAGGAATGATTTATAATGTTTTATTATGCAATAATGTTTTATAAATAGAACTAGAAGAAATTTTTGTTAGAAATAAAATAGGTATGTAATTATTTATTTATTTTTCATTGTTAAGTGACGAAATTTCTTGCATACTAGGCTATAAAGCACCTCAATACAATAACAGTTGAGTTTATCTAACATGTATGCTTCCTTAGCACTTGTAATGGACTCCATCATCCCTTTTTTCCATTGTCATCTTTGTCATTGTCACTATTACCTCTCTAGTACTTGCTCCATTATCATTTAAAATCCTCCCACCCATCATCATTCAAAAAATTTCATCTTATGTCTACCCTCTACAATTTCAATGAATGCCCTCGAAACCTAGCTCAAGGTGCCCACTTTGTTCCATCGTCTCTTACTTCCTTCACTTCCCCTTCTTGTCACGTATTCCTCAACTTGTTAAGTACACACTAAAAGTGGATCCAACTTGTTTAAAATACTCCTACCGGCCTCCATTGTCCCTAAACCCTCCTTCCCAAACCCCGTGTATCCCCTGTGTATACATCAACCAGTACAAAGAGCCATTTATCGACCCACCAAAAATTTAACTATGTTTGTTGTAATTATTTCAACAACATATGATTGGTGCACTTTAACTGCATAAAGATTTAAAATTGTCAACATCATGTGCACACAATCTATGTGACTACACGCATAATCAATAATTTAGTTGAGGACAATTCTCTCTCATATTTGAGTGATGATTGGTACAATTAAAATGCAACATGATTATAAATTTCAAAGATCAATCGAAAACAACGTTGTAAATAAAAGCATCTACCCCCATCATTAAGATGTGGGATCAATAATCATTGTTAACCATAGTGTAAAATGCATCAACATCAATAACTAAGAGCACAATCAAATCCATTTAACATCATCATCAAAATCTAGGCTCAAAGAGAAATTTCAAACCTACCAAAATCCACAATAATATTAAAATTATTTTTGTTTGATAATTTTCATTATTATTAATTTTCACTCATTTTCCATAAAATTATAGATATTTGAATAAAAACAATCATTTTTCACCTTTATATATTAATTATTTATATAATATATAATCAATATTTTTCCCATGGAAAAATCATAATTTTCATTATAGTAAAAGAGAAAATTCCCTGCTGTAGATGCCCGAAGGCATTTCTAAAAGATTCTAACTTTGTAACAACCTTTCAAACATCACAACTTGTATATTAATATCATGTAGGGTTCCAAAAATTTTTTTAAAGGAATCCTTAAGTTTAGAAATCTGCTTATGACTCACAACTTTTATACATAAATATAGAGACTGTGAAAAAAGAAGCATGTATAGAGCAGCATGATATGATCATAAACTCTCAAAAATTGTTGTCATCAAACAAAAACCATGAGATAAGTATCATTTTTCCTCTACATCAGCAAAAATAAGATCCTCGATGAAGGGTTTGTGATAGTATTTGAAGTGTTCATTGTCATTATGTTATATAATCTTCCATATGCCCTTAATTTTCCTCTGCCTCCTTAGAAAGTGCATTAGCAGTGACATCCATTTCCCTGTAAGTGTGACTACGTGATATCGAATCAAAATTTATTTTCAACATAAGAACTTCTTCTAGCATAGGAATGAGTGTGTGCATTTGACATCTTAGGGAAAATCAACTTCCATACTCACTTCCACCACCATTCCAAGGCATAAAGTTCACAATCAAATATGATAAATAGGTATCTGGTCTGTGGGGTGTATTCCCGAAAGGGGGAGAAAACCAATTGAGTTCATCTTCCTTGTCATGAATTCGAACATGTGAATTTGTGAGGGCCCTAATATAATTTTTCTAAGGGATAGAACATTTAATATGGAGATTGAGGTGGTGTGTGTCCAACCATCCCTGGGCCCTAATTGTGATGTTATTGGGTTTTAAAATTTGATTTATAGTTTTGATTACATTATTATTTAAGAGATCCACCTGATATGAGGCAACTATTTTTGATGAACACATCTAATCCAAGTGCCCAAACCGATTTTTACCTAAATACCAGAGCCAATTTTCCATGCGAGGTCAGGTTCAATGACATTAGAAGATTTAATAATTTCCTTCCATATTATTGAAGCATTTTTCTCTTCACTTTTTGGGATGCCTTATCAATTCCAACACGGGAGTTGGGTGTATGTAATTTATTTGAACCACTTTAGACCATAAATTTGACGAGTTGATTAGGTGCTAACCAGCCTTGGTTTCCAGAGATTTTGAGATACTCATTAGATTTTTTATTCCTCATCTATCCCATTTCTTTGGGAGTGTGGTTTTATCCCATTTAATCCATGAGAATATGTTCCTCTCTTTTAAACCCATCCAAATATATTTGCAAGAATGATAATCAATATAATTTCAATACATTAAAATTTAAAATTACCAAAATATGCAAAGCTAGTCTACATGACTAAATGTGTGTTGCAGATCTAGATGGTAAGAAATATATGTTTTTTCTTAAAAAATAGAAATTATGGTGTATAATTTCACCTACTTATGGAATTTTAATCTAAATCACAAGACACGATCCTACTATACTTCTTTGCGAAATTAAATTTACAATCTAGAACATCAATCACAAACATGCAACTATTGGCATTGATGTCAACAGGTTGGAGGTGTTGCTTTTAATGTGTATGTGTGATAGGTGTTTGAGGTTGATGGTCTCGTTAGTTGGCATTGATGTCAACAGGATTATGGTATTATATAGTGGAGATGGTGTTGTGGTTGTTGAGTACAGATGGATTCCTCATGTGTGATTGGTTTGAGGTTGGCATGTTGTTGTTGCAGGTGGTTGGAGTGCTACTCTAGGTGTTACATATCTATCGACATGTATTGGAGATATTATGTTGTTGCTACATGTGTTGAGATGAGCTTGTACGTTTTGTAGGTGCCTCTATCAGTTTGGAGGAAGTTTTCTGACATGATGTTGTTGCTACAAGAGTTGGATGTTCCACTACAGGGGTTAGAGATGTTGCTACAAGTCTTGGAGTTGTTTCCGTATGTTATGGTTTCCGCTTGAGGATTTTGAGGTCTTGGTATTGGTACTAAGGTTGGAAAAATAGGTCTTTCATGTCATTTCCTTGATCTTAGACTATTTTATCAGTTGCATAATGACACAACGACTTGGAGGAGTGTTCAGGAGTAGAAGAAGATGTTCCATTAGGTGGTAGAGGTTAAGGGCTGAAGGATTGATGTTTTACATTAGCTTTAGCCTTAGTCACATGGAGACAGACCCGTAGAAGTGGATGAAAGGTTATATTCACTGGAATGCAAGATTTTGGGAGTGGTTATATCCTTAGTCGCATGGATTCAATGCTATGGGAGCAACTAAAGGATTTCACGATAATTTCTCCACATTCCTCGCGATAATTAGTTAATTTTTGTATTGTGGCGACATCCTTAATAAAAAAAAAAATTGTTTATGATCATAAATGTTTTTGGGACCTTCATAAGCTTATCAAAGTTGAAAATATCAAAAAGGATAGTGGAATTAGTGGTTCATTGAGTCAATGAGTTGAATCTGGATCGAATCTAGCATAAGAAAAAAGTTATGAAGCCCAGTAGCTCTGTGTAATTTTTCAGTTGAGCACTTTTCATATTTATATTGGATATGGCTCATTGTTAGTATGGTTGGTTGTCTAGTTGTGATGTGTGAGCGTGTTTGTGGAGAAGAGTTTGCAATTTACATGTGTTATTTAGTGCATAATTTCTGGAGTAGTTTGTAGTTGTAGACGGCGTGCGTTGAAGTATGTTTCGTCCATCATATTGGTGTAGTGTGTGAGAATATTAGTGGATTGGAGTAGTGGCTGATGAGATTGTGTGGAAGCTAGTTGAGTATTTGGATATTTTATTCTCCTACTTTGTTCTTCAATTTTTTATGTAGATTTTTTATTCAGAACGATGGTTTTGTTGTGATGTTCATGTTGAATGGGTTGGGAGTCTAGTGTGAAAATATATGAAACAAGGATCACATGGAGGATGTGAAGGCATGGAGGTTTCAGAGGATACAGTGACTTGGTGGATTCGGTAGAGGGAATATATTTTTCCATACAATAGGAGTTGGATATTCCAATGGAATTTAGGATAGGATCATTGATCATGGTGAAATTTAGCATATGGTAGTCCATATATTCGAGAGAGAAATAGGTTCATGTCTGAAAGGACCAACATACTCTAAAATAAGTTGAGTCTTATGGCTATGGGTGTAGCTAATCCATGTACAATTTTTTCATCTATTTAATAAAATAATTGAGCATTGCAACAACAGTAGGGTTCTTTGTTCCCCAATGAAGGATTTTCCACCAAATATACCTATGTCCATTCTGTGATTTCTATTATGTTTGTATTTTTATTTTTGCTGCTCTAATATTTGATTATGTGTTTCATTTCATGCATGATTAAAGTTTAATTAATTGGAGAAAAGGTTTAAAAGTGCCATGCTATTGATTCACCCCCCACCTCTCAGTAGTGAACTAGTTTCCAAAAATTGGTATTAGAGTGGGGCTCTCAGGCGCATCTTGTTTGTAGGAAAGTGGATCTTGGAGATTTTCACAAAAAAAATTGCATTTTTTTTTGGAATAAGTTATCAAAATAAATTGGTTCTTACTGGTGCAAATTTCAAAGCATGTAAAGAAAATGTGAAAAATAAATGATTGCTTTGTGGCTCTAGAATCCAGAGTTTGGTTTGTGAAGGAAATCATGGATATTTGCCTACATCTAAAATACAGAAGAAAAATTATCAAGGTAGGAAAATTATTTTCAAAAATCTCCATAATGCAAATTTAGAGGAAAATGGAGATTTAAAATATGCCAAGGAAATTTGACATAGATTGCATATGCTATATGGAGCCAACAACAACAACAATGATGAAGAGATTGGGAAGAGAAACAAAAAGAATATATAAGCTCTAATTGAAACAACTGTGAAAAGGACAAATAATATGAAGGTATAAGCCGTAACGATATACTTCTGAGTTATATTTCTGATAGTGGTAACGAAAATTATTCAAATTTGTTTAGTGATAGAGATAACGATCACAATTATATGATTCTTAAGGCTTAATATGAATCTTTCATGGTTCTTATTGAAGAAATTTCTAGTGAAATTGGTAGACTAACAGATGTATGCAACCTTAGCATAAGAATAAATTGCATGATTGTGATCAAAAGTTGAAAAATATCAAGGAATAAAGTAATACCTTGAGAAGACAGTTGGCAGAATCGAAAATATTAGAATAAGTCAACTGCAACAAGAAAAAATATAGAAAGGATTATGTTGAATCGTTTGAATGTGTGATTGACAAATTGAGAAAGAACCTTGAGGAAAACAATTAGCAGTTCGAAAAATTGAAGAGCATCATTCCAGTGAACAAATTTGGTAACAATTTTCAAAAGGTTGAGACAAGTTTGCATGTAGGAAAGGATGAAAAATAAGAACCAAAGAAGCTTGCAACAAAGCATGTGATCCACTAGCAACAAAAAAATAGAAAACCAAACGAATATTTCACATCTAAAATACCATTTTCTCCTATGGTTGGCTCATAGCAGTTTTCAAAGGAGACGTCAAAACTCC
Organism: Pinus albicaulis; assembly: GCA_034641835.2. Taxonomy (NCBI): domain Eukaryota; kingdom Viridiplantae; phylum Streptophyta; class Pinopsida; order Pinales; family Pinaceae; genus Pinus; species Pinus albicaulis. Next base: position 738,341,904 of record CM076573.1, on the reverse strand, counting down.
TTTTCCCCCTTGATGGATGAGATTGAGTGCTTCAACTCTCACGATTTTGGTCATGTGGAATATCATTTTAGGAGAAGAATGCACCCATCCATGCAAGAATGTGATAATCCAAAAGGAGGACCTACATAAAGCTATACAAATTCTTTCAATGGTCATTGTTTTTCTTGTAATATGTTTGGGCTTAAAACCATTGATTGTAGATCTAGCATAAGAAGATGGAGTTCCAGTATGAGAAAAAAAATATTAGATCCTTTGGCTACATATATGGGTCACATAGAGTGTTATGTGTGCCATAATTTTGGGCACATGGCCAAGGATTGTAATATTTCTAAACCATTGAGGCCATTTTTTCAAACGCAACAGTCAAGGGAGAATGTGTATCCTAGGAGCACATGGAAGAAAGAAAAAAAACTAGGAAGGTGTGGCATTTTAAATTTTTATCATGACGAGGATGACATGTGGTATATAAATAATAGATTCTCACACCATATGTCAAGATATCTGAGAAAATTTCATTTTCTCAATAAAACCAAGGATAGTCGTGTTGTGTTTGAAGGTAGTGAAACCGCTAGAGTGTTGGGAAGCAGTAAAACCAATATTGGTGAGGAGAGGACAATTGAAGAGGATGTTTGGATCATTGAATGTCTAAATAATATATCTTAAGTGTGAGCCAAATGGTTGATGGAGGAAAATAAGTGATCTTCAATTCCAAAAGTTGCATCATCTAAAAGGAAGTATCAAAGAGAGTGATTTCTAGAGGAGTCAAGACACCGAATAATTTATATGTTTAGAAGGGAAGAGTGAAAATAAGAAGAGACCAAGAGAGTACTCTTCCTCATGAGATTCAGAAAATATGATATTAGTCCCTACTTTAATCCATTATTGCATGATATATCTACTTGAATTCAACAACATGCATGATACTTGCATGGTCTCAGAGGGAGTGTTGGGAGCATGATTCAGTTCCTTCATTCACTTTCATATCAGCCAGATACTTCATATGAGGTACATATGTTCAACAGGAGCTAGTTTCTCAAGTATTAATTCCTTATGTTTATTTATTTTCACTCATTATTTTTGTAGCTAATGTATTTATGGTATATGAGTGGAAAAGATATGTATATCAGCCTTGTTGCAACATTCATTGATTTTTTTTCTTCATCTATATTATTACTGATGGTTTTTGGATAAGTCGCACGATGATTATTGGAGATTTGATAACCACATGGTTGTATTATGCATATGGTCAAGGTGTGATGGAGGATCACACATTTAAGGGGGGGCATATGTGCTTCCTAATGGATTTGAATAATGTTGAAATTTTTTATGAAGGATGATTTTTATTACTGTTGTCACGTTTTGCTAGTTGGATCATCTAAAGTTTATGTACCTCATTTCTTATGTTTTCAATTATAGATGAACCATGCATGATACTAATATATTTTAGATGGATGAATATGATGTTGCTTATGATGTGTTGTACAATCATTTGGTTGAGTGATGTTGATTGATATGGCAGATTATGTATGGAGAGATTTTTGTTGCTCATGATGAGGATATGTACTTGTTGTTGCTACTATTTTTATAGTGTTGCTATCAGTTGATATTGTTTTTTGATGCACATGTGGAGCATGGTGGTTGATAGTGGTTATCATGATTATGTTGTAGGATATTCATTGATGGGATGGTGATGACCAAGGTGTTGAGTGGCCATGTAATAGCATATGATGTTGTTAGTACTTATTTGTTTTGCTACATTTGGAGAGATCATGTCATAGCACGTGGATCCATGTACTGTATTTCATTGTTGCTTCCATATGGAGCATATGTTTATGTTCATTGATGCCATGTACCCATGTTATTTTATGTTTTTGGCATGTATTGATGAGAGCACCATTGTGTGCAGATGTAAAAGACATGTACTATAATTGTTTCATCTTTTGGGCACATTGCTCATGGAGAGACCCATGGTGTCTAGAATTTCTTGTCATTTACTATGTATGGGTCAATGGAGTCCAAGTCATATTTCATAATGTATATATTTAATGTATCCCCACTTCATTGGGTGCATGTTGTAAACTTGGGTCCATAGAATCATGGTTGGCGATAGGTGTAGAGGAGTCATATATCAATCCTATGTATTTGTCACAACCATGTATTTGTTCCATGAAGAATTATTGTATTGTAATGTATTTTATATAATGTCCAAAGTCACTTGGAGCCATGGTTCATGAGGAGAAATATATTTCACTTAGCAAGGAGGATCATTGCAACAGATAGAGTGTTCATTGAAAATTTATTACATGCATAGGGGAGCATGTTCAGTCTTCAGAGTTGGCATGCCATTGGTTAGAGATATGGTTGCAGTTGAACTTCTTTGTATACATTATCCTTGCATTAATATAGTGTTGAGTATGACAAGGGGATTCCTACTCTCATACGACATTATTGACATTATTCATGATATGGAAATTTTCCATTGATATCAAAGGGGGAGAGATTTGGATGGTTAGAGATCGACCTCACTTGTTGGTTGGAGGTTGAAATCAATTACAAAGGGGGAGTTTGTTGGCATTGATGTCAACAATTTGGAGGTGTTTCTTGTCATATGTATGTGTGATAGGTGTTTGAGGTTGATGATATTATTAGTTGGAATTGATGTCAACATGATTATGACAGGACCTAGTGGAGATGATGTTGTGGCTGTTGAGTAGAGATGGATTCCTCATGTGTGATTGGTTTGAGGTTGGCATGTTATTTTTGTAGATGTTGTTGTCGGTGGTTTGAGTGCTACTCTAGATGTTGCATATGTCTCTACATGTAATGGAGACATTAGATTGTTTCTACATGTGTTGAGATGAGGTTGTATGTGTTAGAGGTGTCTCTATCAGTCTTGGAGGCAGTTGTATTACATGACGTTGCTACTATAGGACTTGGATGTGTTTCTACATGGGTCAGAGATGTTTCTACATGTCATGGAGGTGTTTTCACAGGTTATGGTTTCTCCTTGAGGAGTTGGAGGTGTTGGTATTGGTATTAAGGTTGGAAGAATAGGTCTTGCATGTCATTGGACTATTATTAGCCTATTTCATCAGTTGCATACTGAGACATTGTCTTGGAGCAGTGTTCAGGATTAGAATATTATGTTCTGTCAGGTGGCATCGGTACAGGGTTGAAGGATTGATGTTTTACCTTAGCTTTAGCATCAGTCACATGGAGACAAGATTTTGGGAGTGGCTGAAAGGATCCAATCATTGGAATGCAAACCTGTGGGAGTGGTTATAGCCTTAGTCGCATGGATTTAGTGCTATGGGAGCGAATAAAGGATTTCATGAGAATTTCTCCACATTCCTCATGCCAGTCAACTAATTTTTTTATTGTGGCGACATCCTTGATCGGAAATTTTCCTTTTATGATCGGAAAAGTTATTTGGACCTCCAAAATCTTATCAAAGTTGAAAATATAAGAAAGGATAGTGGACTTAGTGGTTGATTGAGTCAATGAGTTGAATATGAATCGAATCTATCATAAAAAAAAAGTTGTGAAGCCCAATAGTTTTTTGTAATTATTTAGTTGAGCACTTGAGTTCATCTTTATATAGAGATAGCTCATTGTTAAATTGGTTTATTGTTTAGTTGTGTTGTGTATGTGGATAAGAGAATGCAAGTTGCATGTGTTCTCTAGTGCAGAATTTCTGAAGCACTTTGAAATTGTAGCCGCAGTGAGTTGAAGTATGTTTCAGCCATTATATTGGCATAGTGTGTGAGAAGATGAGTGGATTTGAGTAGTGGTTGATGATATTGTGTGGCAACTAGTGGAGTATTTGGAGATTATATTCTCCTACTTTTTTCTTCAGTTTTTACTGTAGCTTTTGATGCATAACTATGGTGTTGATGTGATGTTCATTTTGAACGGATTGGGAGTCTAGTATAAAAATATATGAAACGAGGCTTACATGGAGGAAGTGAATTCATGGAAATTTTAGAGTATACAGTGGCTTGGTGGATTCAGTAGAGGGAATATATTTCTCGATCCAATAGGATTTGGATAGTCCAATGCATTTGGGTGAGGATCATTGATCGTGGTGGCCTTAAGTAGATGTTAGTCCATAGATCTGAGAGAGAAACAAGTTCCTATTTGAAAGGACCAACATACTCTGAAAGAAGGTGATTATTCTGACTATGGGTGTAGCTAATCCATGTACAATTTTTTCAGTTATTTAATAAAATGATTGAGCAATGTAGTAACATAAGGGTGGTTTTTTTCTTGGTCAAGGGTTTGCCACCATACATACTTGTGTCCATTGTGTGATTGATTTTTATGGTTGCATGTTTTTTTTTGGTGCTTTAAACTATATTTATGTATTTTAGCTCATGCACGCTTAAATTTTAATTAACTGGAGAAAAAATTTAAAAGTGCCACATTAATGATTCACTCCCCCTCTCAGTAGTGATCTAGTTTCCAAAAAAATGATAAATAACACACATGTATACAATATTTTTTTAGGAGAAAGAAATATTCTAAAAACCCATTTTCCTGCTTGCATTAATCTAATGAATAGAGGTGTATTTCCATTTCTATCTCAATTTGAGCTTAACCTGCAACTGAATAACCTATCTCTCTACTCACGGGGAAGATCTGACCCAGACTTAGTTATTTTATGCCTCTACTTGAGCCCCTATTTCCTTGCGCAATTCCTGAGAAATTAGGCCCCTATTATTTAGGAAATTCCTCCAAAATTCTTTTTCAATTCCCAAGGTTGATCATCTTACTGCATGCAACACATGTACACTCAAGACTAGTCTAGAACTAATGTTACATTGCCTTGGAATCTCCACCACAATTGGGGAACCCGAATTCTCTGCATTCACTAGATACTTTGGGTTGATCGGAATCTGGATTAAGGGAAAAAATTTGCCAAAAATTCAAAGTGCTTCGAATCACACCAAACTAGAATGATCAGATTGGGCCCATTTCCACGAATTCGGTGCACATCATTTCACTCAAAAAAGATTTTGTATGAGGAAGTTAGAGCTCATTGATCGCCGTGTCAAATAGGAGAAATTTTTAAAAAATGGTCAAACAGGGTCAAAGGCCAAAAATTTGGGTTTTCCTCCATTTTCACCCAATGACATTGTGACAAGTGCCACTGTAGGATTCGTCGCAAGAGCTTGGAAGGTGATTTTTTTTTTATGTGTCTCCTAAGGTCGAATTTGATTTTTTTTTTATGGTTGGAATAGTCCAACTAGAGGTGGACAAGTGGTGCAGCTAGGTTCCGCCACGTTCCCCCTCTTTTGGACCAAGTTCAAGGCTTAATTTCATATTGTGGTCGAAATCCAAGGTCTGGGCGCATTTTATATGTTCAAAGTTTGAAATTTTAATTTATCAAAGTTGGATAATTATCAAACACACAAAAGGTCGGGTTATAGTGAGAATTAAAATGTTATAATATGCCAAAGTTTTAAACCTTATGATAGTTTTTTGGTGCAAAAATTATTTACCAACGAAAAGGCGGAGGTCAGGGCTCGACCCCACGACCTCCCCCAAGCGAGTGCACCACGTTACCACCAAACCACGATAACATGTCTTAACATTTTATGTCTTGGACATGTATTTATGTTCATATGTATTTTACCGGCGGGGGAATGGAGGGGTCTAGCCCCCTCCTCAAGTGACCTTTCCACCATAACCAAAGGTAGAGCGTGATATTCACTGCAAAGATTAATGTTAAGTGCAGTGGGTTAATTAATGCTTAAATGGTATTAAACCATGCTAATAAAATGTTTGAATGCGCAGTTTGTTAAAGCGCATTCTTCACTAATCCCCATTTAAACTCTAGTTAAATTTAATTAAAATTGAGTTTAGTTCGGCAGAGGTTTTGCGGGTTCAACCAATTTTGGCGCCATAGCCAGTTTTAGCAGCCTTGACTGGAGATGTTCCAATTTTAGTGGAGATTCCAATTTTGGCTCAAGAAGAGTCATTTCCTAGATGATTTTGAGGCTTTGATAATGATGGAACAAGTTGCAGAGGCGTTGTATCACTTCTGAAAGTTTTTTTGCCACATTTAAGATTAAAGAAGCCTAGGGCCACCAAGAAAGGAGGCCATGCCTAGATCAGTCGAAGACCATTTTCAGAGCTTGAAGAGTCTATTTTGAGGTTTATGGCTCTTATGAATTCAATGGAGTAGGTTTCAAAGCGATTGGGGCAATTTAGGTGCATGTAATCAGATAATTGACCATTAATCCCAACAGGGCCTAGCCATTTGAAGCAGGTCCATGGAGATGTAGCCCATGAGGGGTGAACTTCATTATCAGCTATTTTGTAATGTGTATGCTATGTGTTATTTTTATGCATTTTATTTGATGTAATTTAGTTTTTAAAAGCTAATTAACTCATAAATTTCTCATCAAAGACACTTCAAACTTGACACATAAACCCCTTCACAATTGGCTAACTTGAGACGGTCCTAAACACACTATTTTTATACTGATGAGGGAGCTAGCACAACAAAAATAGTTTTCCCATATTCAGATCAAGTTGGTATCAGAGAAATTTTTTAGCTCATTTTAGCCAAGGTTATCTAGAAGAATTAGTTATTGGTTTTGGATTTGTGCAAGGAGAATTTAACTGTGTGCAAGTTTATGTGTGAAGGAGAAGGTCAAGATTGAGAGCTCAATTCTCAAATCACAACAAATAAGCTTTGTATGCATTGTAGGTGTGATGGAAGCTTCATCAAGCATCGTTTCTACTCAGTATTCCTTAGCAAAACTCTATGCTGCTCAATGATGCAAGTATCCTGCCATCTTTTCTCCATCCTCCCACTCTTAGGAAGAGTGTTTGCCAAGTGATGGCCAAACTCTTTCAAGAGTAACCAGCGTAGCCAAGCCTCATGCTGCCCGGTATCATAGATATGTAAGTAGCCTCCTAGTTCCTTGCTCATCAACCACATCCACTCAATCACCTGTGGACGCCTCCTTCTTCTCCTCATCCTGGTACTCCTCCCATGAGGGCTACCATCCTCCCAAATCAAATTCCTGTCTTTTCACTTTATGGGATTTTTAAATGTAAGCTTCTCAAGGATCAATGAGACCCTATCAAGAATCAAATAGGTGGTAGGAAAAAACCTCCCATCATGATGTGTGTGGCTCAAGGGATGTCCAACACAAGCATGAGAGATGTTATCCATCCTGAGATGTCCTCCATCTTCTATCTGCTCTTGTGAGAAGGGAAAAAAAGCATTGCATTCCATGGTGTGTCGAAGTGCATCTCTAATGAGATATTTCCTTGAGACCTCCCTTTCATCCATAGTCTTCCAAAACCAATGAGGTATTGGATTGGAAAGTAAAAGTTCCTCTTTGAGCTGAGAAGAGATCATTGAGAAAGTGTCATCTTGAAGGGAGAAAAGGTTTCTTACTCCAAGATGTCTACCATCAATCTTCAAGGCTTCAAACCCCAACCTCCAATGTGATGTACAATCCAACAATGGTTCATGAGAATGATGGTTTGATTCCTCCTTGAGTGTTTCCATGTTGCACAACGCAGTGCAACCAAGCTGCTCTATAGTAGCAATGAGATTTGACCCTTGGTCATGCAAAAATAAATCTCCACATTGATCAAAAGAATTTGCTGCAACAATGGAATGTAGAAATATTTTCATACCTTGATGTGCATTTGGAACTTCTTGTAGGGCTACAATAGTCCCTTACTCAAAAGTGTTGGCTGCCCCAACTATTGATGCATGTGGCTGCTCTTCCATGAGTGGGACAACGTTATCACAAGCCTCCTTAAGAGGTGATGTGATCTCTTCTTCTTTTTTTCTTTCTCCATCAAAGCTTTGGATCAAACTTTGAGTGAACTCTGCCAAAGTCTTCACCCTTGCATGGATCAAGTGGCTACACCACCAATCATAGGCTTCACCCTCCCAATGCAGTGCTGAGATTTCAACAACTTCTTTACCTGCTACAGGATGTAGTAGGAAAAATGCCTCCAACTTTCTCACCCAAGTTCTTGCATTAGATGACCCATCAAAGGTAGACAACAAAAATCTATTTCCTTTCATTTCTTTTCTGCTGCATGGCCTCTTCTCTTCCTTTAGCTGGATGAAATGAGGAAAATATAGAGTCTCCCTGAAGGCTCTAGGTTGAGATCTATACTCAACAAGGTAATCACTGAGAATCTGATGATCCAAATATCTTCCATGCTCAATATCTTCTTCTTGATGAGAATAGGAAGCGCATGGTACTTCCTCTTCTTTTTCTTCAATCTTCTTGACCTCCTCAAAGGTGGATGCATTTCCTATGGATCTGAAAATAGATGAGAATAAACTCATATTTTTCAATGTTCTGAGCTTCTTGGGATTAGACTCATAGGGATCAGTGGATCCCTCACACATGGGAAAAGGTGACCTCCCAGTGGTATGCTGCAACTTTGAACTTTGCGTGCTAGATCCCCCATTTTCCCATTCACTTTCATCCTGCCTAAGATGAAAGTAATATTTGAAAGGCACAGCTGCTCTAAAGTCTTCCCCCATGGATTGCCATTTACGGAAATAGTCTCCAAAGGGTATATGATCATGCTGCCTCCCTTTCTCACTCGGTACTGGAGGTAAGAATGTAGGAATAGTGATCCTTTTTGGCCTAGTGAATGTTGGTGAATTCTGGTCACACTATTTTGATATCTCCATATTTTTCACCTCCACAGGCTGAGCCAGAACTATGCTCTGATACCACTGTAATATCCCAAAATGGATTTCTCAGCAAATCATGCCTGAAAAACGCATTCTTCAGGAATGTGTGCTTTAGATATCATAAAATTTGTTTAAAAAACACTCAGAAACCCACTCCAAATACTGTAGCAACCTTTACTCAGCTTTTATGGGCAAAAAGGGGGGGAAAAGTGAGGATTTTGGCCATAAAATGAGTGTATAAGAAAATATGCATAACATTAAGGGTAAAGGTTATGGAATATGTTATATTAGGTCAATAGGGATATTCATGTTGAATTTCAGAAAAAAAAAGGCGTTTTACTAAGTTAAACAGTTCCTCCTTCTCGACTAGTCAAGAAAAACCCTGATTGCCCATGACTTTGAATATGCAGAAATTTACTGAAGCAAGGGCAGCGTATTTTATAAAGGTATAAGATGTAAAATAGTATGAAAAAATAGAGATTGAGTTTAGGAACATGTCAAAGGCATTAATAAAGGTTAAACAGTAGTTTTACATAGAAAATTCCTCAAGATTGAGGCGCTGCAAGACAAGAGAATGACCTAGAAACCGTTCAGTGTTTTCTCCAGGAGGCTGAAGCTTATTTTTATTATATTACAGATCTGAAACTGATAAATACATGAAATCATAGATCTATAATGAAACAAAATGTCCAAAGGGCTCTCTATTACATTACCCTTGGGGATTTCAGCAATACATGAAAATGTCGGAGTAGCTGGGCAGCTACAACAACTCTGGAACTAGAAATATGTAGAGAAGGCTGAATAAGATGAAAATATCTGAATTAAACCTCCTCCAATGGATCTCCAAAGTGGAAGGCTGATCCTTACACTTGAGATTCCACCCTCCAATCAATCTGCAAAACCCCGCAGCAAATGCACTATGAAAATAACGTAGATATTGGAGAAAAATGCGCAGTAGGGGCAAGAATAAGTGCTGGCCTGATGCCAATATATACAAATAAGCTCTCAATCTTCCAAACTGATCCTCCAAAGGCAAGAAAGAATCCCCCTTTGAAAAACAAGCAATGGAAGTGGTGTTATGGTGTCTCCACGGCAACGCCCTACAACATAGTATTATGTTGCTGCAGCAATAACTTTTTCCTGAAGGATGATGCTTTGGTATCAAGCCAAAATAATGATGGGACAACCTCACCTGAGCAGGCACTCGAAGTCCCTCGGGGTTGAGGGTGAGATCTCTGAATGGAGACACTCGGTGCACTAAACAGTGTTGCAGACTAGTTAAACAACCAGCGTGCTCAAGAAGTTTAAATGACCAACTCAATATCATAAAAATATGCATGCATGGAAATAGCTCTCCCCTTCCTCTAGAAGCTTCCCTCCTATGTATTTCTTTCCAACTCATACCCTACGCTGGTTTACTTGGTCAAACCTCTTTGCAAATATCTTCTTTCACACATGAGGGTGTGAAATCTGGTTCCATGGCTGATCCATTTTCATACTAGAGGGATTTTATTTATGTTTTTATTATCTTTGGGTCTCATTACCCAATTATTCATCTCATAAACAAGTTTAGACAAAATTTAATGTTCCAATTTATTGAAGAAAAATTTGGAACATTACATTCCTCCCCTCCCAAATGTTGCTTGTCGCCAAGCAACTACAAGGATAGAACTGAAGAACCTCCACTCAAGGCATGGAGTCTGGAATATAATGAGGAAAATCTCCCTCATGTGGATCCTCCATCCCCAGGCAATCATCCAAACAAAATGAGCCACCTCCCAACAAGGCAAGTCCTAAAAATCTCCTTCCACCTCAAGCTCTTGTAATGAAGGTGGGTTGAAAATCTGAACTTGGAAAGCATCATAGCTTACCCCATGCTATCCTCCTCTCCACTCATGACAAGTGTAGAGTGTATGTTGATCCTGGGCTACAAAATTGTTTTTCTCCAATGGCAAAGTGAAGAACAATCCTCCAAAGAAGGCTCCTCCAACAGTGAAGAACAAGCTGGCCCAAAACAATCCATCCTTGAAGAATAGGACATGGTCATCATGGAACATCCTAATGAGAGGTTTGCTAAATGTTTTACATGATGATACATGATGCAAAAAATTTCTCACAAGGATACAACGCAGTCTCATCCACTGCAACTTCAAAAAATTACATGGCAAGCAATGTCCATGATTTATCACATCTACTAAAGGATAGTAAATGGCTGAATGTAACAACAATAATACATGATCAAGAAATTTCCCATGGCTTTACAATGGATGAATATAAATCTTATGGCCCACCTCAAAAGAGAACAAATATTTGGCTGTGGTGGCCATATCTCCTCTCATGCTCCCCTCAGAACATGTAGTGCAGAAAGTGTGAGAATTCTTCCCACTCACGGACACATCCAACTCATGTGTCTCCTTCATAATCAAGCCTCCCATAAAAATCTGATCTATATTAGCGAATGAAGACATGATCAACAGAAAAATAAAGGAAATGCTGAAGGTTACAAGTGATGCAAGAAGGTACCAACAACTTTCCCAGTAGTGACAACGCAGTTTTACAAGTTGCTGCTTGATAAAAATACATGGAAAAATGTTTCTTTTTACATGGTTAATCATGCATGTCTTTCTCCAGGAGGCTGAAGCTTATTTTTATTATATTACAGATCTGAAACTGATAAATACATGAAGTCATAGATCTATAATGAAACAAAATGTCCAAAGGGCTCTCTATTACATTCCCCTTGGGGATTTCAGCAATACATGAAAATGCCGGAGTAGCTGGGCAGCTACGGCAACTCTGGAACTAGAAATATGTAGAGAAGGCTGAATAAGATGAAAATATCTGAATTAAACATCCTCCAATGGATCTCCAAAGTGGAAGGCTGATCCTTACACTTGAGATTCCACCCTCCAATCAATCTGCAAAACCCCGCAGCAAATGCACTATGAAAATATTGTAGCTATTCGAGAAAGATGCGCAGTAGGGTCAAGAATAAGTGTTGTCATGATGCCAAGATCTACAAATAAGCTCTCAAGCTTCCAAATTAATCCTCCAAAGGCAACAAGGAATCCCCCTTTGAAAAACAAACAATGGAAGTGGTGTTGTGGAGTCTCCACGGCAACACCCTACCACACAGTATTATGCTGCTGAAGCAATAACGCTGTCCTGAAGGATGATGCTTTGGTATCGAGCCAAAATAATGATGGGACAACCTCACCTGAGCAGGCACTCGAAGTCCCCCGCGGCTGAGGGTGAGATCTCTGAATGGCGACACTCGGTGCACTAAACAATGCTGTAGACTAGTTAAACAACCAGCGTGCTCAAGAAGTCGAAATGACCAACTCAATATCATAAACATATGCATGCATGGCAATAGCTCTCCTCCCCTCCATTTATATAGCAATTGGAAACTCCTCATGGGCCCTTCCTCTAGATGCTTCCCTCCTATGTAGTGCTTTCCAACTCATACGCTACGCTGGTTGACTTGGTCAAACCTCTTTGCAAATATCTCCTTTCACACATGAGGGTGTGAAATCTGGTTCCATGGTTGATCCCTTTTCATACTAGAGGGATTTTATTTATGTTTTTATTCTCTTTGGGCCTCCTTACCCAATTATTCATCTCCTAAATAAGTTTAGACAAAATTTAATGTTCCAATTTATTGAAGAAAAATTTGGAACATTACAGTCCTCCCCTCCCAAATGTTGCTTGTCCCCAAGAAACTACAAGGATAGAACTGAAGAACCTCCACTCAAGGCATGGAGTCTGGAATATAATGAGGAACATCTCCCTCATGTAGATCCTCCATCCCCAAGCAATCATCGAAACAAAATGAGACACCTCCCAACAAGGCAACTCCTGAAAAATCTCCTTCCACCTCAAGCTCCGGTAATGAAGGTGGGTTGAAAATATGAACTTGGAAAGCATCATAGCTTACCCCATGCTATCCTCCTCTCCACTCATGACAAGTGTAGAGTGTATGCTGATCCTGGGCTGCAAAATTATTTTCCTCCAATGGCAAAGTGAAGAACAATCCTCCAAAGAAGGCTACTCCAACAGTGAAGAACAAGCTGGCCCAAAACAATCCATCCTTGAAGAATAGGACATGGTCATCATGGAACATCCTAATGAGAGGTTTGATAAAGGTTTTACATGATGATACATGATGCAAAAAATTTCTCACAAGGATACAACGCAGTCTCATCCACTGCAACTTCAAAAAATTGCATGGCAAGCAATGTCCATGATTTATCACATCTACTAAAGGATGGTAAATGGATGAATGTAACAACAATAATACATGATCAAGCACTTGCCCATGGCTATACAATGGATGAATATCAATCTTATGGCCCACCTCAAAAGAGAAAAAATATTTGTCTTTGGTGGCCATATCTCCTCTCATGCTCCCCTCAGAACATGTAGTGCAGAAAGTGTGAGAATTCTTCCCACTCACGGACACATCCAACTAATGTGTCTCCTTCATAATCAAGCCTCCCATAAATATCTGATATATATCAGCAAATGAATACATGATCAACAGAAAAATAAAGGAAATGCTGAAGGTTACAAGTGATGCAAGAAGGTACCAACAGCTTTCCCAGTAGTGACAACGCAGTTTTACAAGTTGTTGCTTGATAAAAATACATGGAAATTTTTTTCTTTTTACATGTTTAATCATGCATGTCTTTCTCCAGGAGGCTGAAGCTTATTTTTATTATATTACAGATCTGAAACTGATAAATACATGAAATTATAGATCTATAATGAAACAAAATGTCCAAAGGGCTCTCTATTACATTCCCCTTGGGGATTTCAGCAATACATGAAAATGTCGGAGTAGCTGGGCAGCTACGGAAATTCTGGAACTAGAAATATGTAGAGAAGGCTGAATAAGATGAAAATATCTGAATTAAACCTCCTCCAATGGATCTCCAAAGTGGAAGGTTGATCCTTACACTTGAGATTCCACCCTCCAATCAATCTTCAAAACCCCGCAGAAATTGCACTATGAAAATAACGTAGCTATTCAAGAAAAATGCACAGTAGGGGCAAGAATAAGTGTTGGCATGATGACAAGATCTAAAAATAAGCTCTCAAGCTTCCAAAATGATTCTCAAAAGGCAAGAAAGAATCCCCCTTTCAAAAACAAGCAATGGAAGTGGTGTTGTGGAGTCTCCATGGCAACACCCTACAACACAGTATTATGCTGCTGCAGCAATAACGCTTTCCTGAAGGATGATGCTTCGGTATCGAGCCAAAATAATGATGGGACAACCTCACCTAAGCAGCCACTCGAATTCCCTCGGGGCTGAGGGTGAGATCTCTGAATGGAGACACTTGGTGCACTAAACAGTGCTGCAGACTAGTTAAACAACCAGCGTGCTCAAGAAGTCGAAATGACCAACTCAATATCATAAACATATGCAAGCATGGAAATAGCTCTCCTCCCCTTCATTTATATAGCAATTTGAGACTCCTCATGGGCCCTTCCTCTAGAAGCTTCCCTCCTATGTAGTGCTTTCCAACTCATACCCTACGCTGGTTGACTTGGTCAAACCTCTTTGCAAATATCTCCTTTCACACATGAGGGTGTGAAATATGGTTCCATGGCTGATCCCTTTTCATACTAGAGGAATTTTATTTATGTTTTTATTCTCTTTGGGCCTCCTTACCCAATTATTCATCTCCTAAATAAGTTTAGACAAAATTTAATGTTCCAATTTATTGAAGAAAAATTTGGAACATTACAGTCCTCCCCTCCCAAATGTTGCTTGTCCCCAAGAAAATACAAGGATAGAACTGAAGAACCTCCTCTCAAGGCATGGATTTTGGAATATAATGAGGAACATCTCCCTCATGTGGATCCTCCATCCCCAAGAAATCATCCAAACAAAATGAGCCACCTCCCAACAAGGCAACTCCTGAAAATCTCCTTCCACCTCAAGCTCCGGTAATGAAGGTGGGTTTAAAATCTGAACTTGGCAAGCATAATAGCTTACCCCATGCTATCCTCTTCTCCACTCATGACAAGTGTAGAGTGTATGCTGATCCTGGGCTGCAAAATTATTTTCCTCCAATGGCAAAGTGAAGAACAATCCTCCAAAGAAGGCTCCTCCAACAGTGAAGAACAAGCTGGCCCAAAACAATCCATCCTTGAAGAATAGGACATGGTCATCATGGAAAATCCTAATGAGAGGTTTGATAAAGGTTTTACATGATGATACATGATGCAAACAATTTCTCACAAGGATACAACGCAGTCTCATCCACTGCAACTTAAAAAAATTACATGGCAAGCAATGTCCATGATTTATCACATCTACTAAAGGATAGTAAATGGCTGAATGTAACAACAATAATACATGATCAAGCACTTGCCCATGGCTGTACAATGGATTAATATCAATCTTATGGTCCACCTCAAAAGAGAACAAATATTTCGCTGTGGTGGCCGTATCTCCTCTCATGCTCCCCTCAGAACATGTAGTGCAGAAAGTGTGAGAATTCTTCCCACGCACGGACACATCCAGCTCATGTGTCTCCTTCATAATCAAGCCTCCCATAAAAATATGATCTATATCAGTAAATGAAGACATGATCAACAGAAAAATAAAGGAAATGTTGAAGGTTACAAGTGATGCAAGAAGGTACCAACAGCTTTCCCAGTGGTGACAACGCAGTTTTACAAGTTGCTGCTTGATAAAAATAAATGGAAAAATGTTTCTTTTTACATGGTTAATCATGCATGTATTTATATGATACATGCTATAGTGCAACAACTGAACATACATGTGGTGATAAAACATTTTCCCAAGGCCACAAAAGAGATGGCTGCCTCCATCATGAATATTGGCCCAATACAATTCATGGAGCAATTTGACGAGCTTGCCCTCTTGTGAAGCAATGCACTGCATAAGAATGGTAAGAGTGTGCAAATCAATGAATGTATAAACAAGCTCCTCACCATATGCTGGAAGTAATATGGTACATGGGTCCATACATGAGTCCTTCATAGTGTTTTGGCATGCTATGAAGAATGAACCATGTGCTGCAAAAAGATAATCCTCCTTATGCTTGAAAACCCAAGTCAAGAAGAATATGCCATAGATGTCTCTATCATCATTACCTCCTCTTTTTTCATCAAGTGAAAAAAATATGAAGTGATCCTGGGACCTATGGGTTATGGATCCACCATATCTCTACTAGGCACACTTCATCCATAAGTCTTTACTCCAAGGTGACAATGCTGTGAGCTTATGCAGTTAAGCTCCTGTCAATACAAAACTATGTTCTTTGCATGCTCCTTGTCAAATATTCTTCCAATAATGCTGCAACAAATGTGTAATACTTCCCAAGATGGAAGTGCTTCCCAATCATCATCATAGACCAAGGAGATAGTGCCATCCCCTCCTCCTGCCACTACAAAATTTGGCGCAATTTCCGACGGCCAAATCGTCGCTATTCCGACACAGAGTCATCGCAAGAGCGACAGTTCGCGGACGGGAAAAGAGTGGTTTATCATGCAGTCGCAATTCCGACGCATTCACAAAGTGTCGCACTACTGACACAATTTCCGTCGCTTCCAAACATGCGTCACTCTTCCGACGTTTCCCAAACCGACGTTTGTAAAGTGTCGCCATTCCGACGAAAATTGGTCTGATGTTTTTAATGTCGCTCTTCCGACGTTCTTAAAGTGTCGCCATTCCGACGAGACATCGTCCGACGTTTTGAACGTCGCTCTTTCGACGTATTTATAGTGTCGCAATTCCGACGTCGTACAGTCGTCGCAAGAGCGACAGGAGGAGGACAGGAAAAGCGTGGTTTGTCATGCAGTCGCAATTCCGACGCATTCACAAAGTGTCGCACTACCGACACCATTTACGTCGCTTCCAAACAGGCGTCACTCTTCCGACGTTTCCCAAACCGACGTTTGTAAAGTGTCGCCAATTCCGACGCTGTACAAAGGTGTCGCACGAACGACGCTTTCCAGAGGCGTCGCAATATCGACGCCAGGAAATACTGTCGCAATTGCGACGAAATTTGGTCCGAAATTTTGAGTGTCGCCCTTCCGACGTCTTTGTGTTGTCGCTCGTCCGACGTTCCTAGAGTTATCGCAATATCGACACTTACTAGGCATCGGTATACCGACGGCGGTTTCAATTTTAAAAAAAAATGAAACTTTAAAACAGGGCAGTAAATCTCTAATATTTTTTATCACAATAAGAAATCAATGATCAGTGATCACGTCAAATCTTCCTCGTAGCGTGACGCGTCTAATAAATTTTATTGTAAAGGTTGCTGGCCAGTGACAACTGTAGCATTGAAGGAAATGCATTAAAGAAAATTAATGAGGCTGCGAACTCCAAGCCAACTGGCAACAACCCTGATAATTTTCCTTACCAACTTCCAAGTTGTGATTCGGGCTTCAAACTCCAGAGCTAAGAATTTTCTTTTCATCGTGTTGGAGAAGAGAACTACAACCTGCAACAAAAGAGAAATTCCTCAGTCTCACTGCTCAGGACTCGGAGTCATTCCTTGCTAACACGGTATGTCTAAATTTTGATAAGATAACTTTCTTCACCCTCGTTTTTACTAAATTTATTCTTTTGAAAAGGGCCTGGTTCCATTTCAGAAATTTTCAACTTTCGACTTCTAGAATTTGTACATATGATTTTTGGACTGAGGTTTTGTTATTAATGAGAAGATAGTGTCTTGGTTCTATCTGTATAAAATAATTGCCTCTTTTTTTCTTCATGTTCAGGGTTTTTGATTTTATCAAACCCTATCTCTCTTTTAAGCATGCCTGCAAATTAATATATTCCAGGAATGTACACAATTCCAGGCTTCATGTACAACATATTGTATCAACTATATTTTAACAAGTGAGTCGCATGCCCATATAGTGTTACAGATTACAGGGCTTCATTTGGAGAATAAATGATAAGCCTGGGAGCACTAAATCCAAGTAATTCCCCTCATCCCTTAAAAGACACCTCTAAATATAACTAGAAATTTCAAATAGTTAGTAAAGGAAAAGTACAAAGATATAACAGATATGTGTTGAGCCAAAAACCTATGCATTCACAAAAAAACTGGGATGGATAAAACTTAAAAACAATTATGGACTTTGACAAAAATCGTCTTATGCATACAAAATGAAAGAAGCATTGGCATACTACTATGTTTACAAATTTAAGGACAAGCAGAGTGAGTCTCCGGTCAACACAGTTTCATGTGGAGACCCTAGATCCTTGTACCCACAATATCTAGTGACTTAAAAAATGATTGCCAAAACAATGCCTTTGCTATGCATGTAAGAACACCACCTGTATAATGAGGGAGATGTAATATTGTCCGAGAAGCATATTTATACAGAGTGGTCCAAGATTGTGTATTTATGGAAGATACAACTGATTTTGGCATGAAACATGTATCCAAGATTTCAATGTGGCCTTATTTCAGAGCCCATTGATGATTTACTATGAAACCTAAACTTTCAAAACAAACACATTGAAATCATAGGATCTCCATCATGAATATCATAAATATTAACTGTCTTTTGGGCACTGGTAGTAGATACCATAAGAGGCCCACATGGCTTGTACCACCAATGTTGATTCTCTGGCACAACATTTGCAAAGCCAAAATTTCTCCCCGAGACATCCCTCTCTGCCAAAACTGGAGAGATGGTACTGGACGTTGAAGTGAAGGCCTCTGATTTAGTATGGAATGCCATAATTTCTTTACTATAAAAGTCCCATGAACATAAACCTAAGTCCAATGTACAACCTGCAGATGCTGCCACAACATATTTACCAGAGCGACCATCTGAACCAGCTGCTCTGATCAACCAGCAATCACCCCACATGTTTGGGGTAAGCCCATATGGAGCTTTATATTCAACCTTCTCCTGGAGATTGGAAAAAAAAATACTGAGTATTACTCATACATCAACTTCCCTTTATGTTAAGGGAAAATTTAAAGAGTGCATAAATATTCTTGAAATCCCAATCATAGTTTCTAGAAAATTTCAACAGTCTTTGAAATGAACTACATCTTATTTAAACTACATCAAATATTTAGGCAAATCATTTTTTTAAATATAAATTGGTGAATTTTATTTCAAATATAGAAATTTAAACCACGAGAATAATCTAACCCCTAGGATTTTCCCTATTTCTAATAGAAAATCCCAAAATGTATAAATTATAACACCCATAAACCCCAAAATTAAGTACAATAATTAAAACCTCCACACCTCTGAATTTGCTATATCGTGAAAAGAGCAACATCCATCATCATGGGAAAGCAAAACCGATTCTCCTTCTAATACACACCAGCCTGCAGTAGATGTCTTATGGCTGAGTTGATTCAATCGATCATAGGAAACCTCTTCAGTTTCTTCAATATTGCCAAAATGCTCTGGCTTGTTTTCCTGATCATCATCAAAGTCCATATTTTCATCACATTGAATTAGTTGGGGTTCATTACGATCAGGTCCAGTGCCTATTGCAGAGCTCCGGACATCCAATCCAATATTGGATTTACCATACCCGTTCCCATTAGAGATTGTAAATCCTGCTTCTGGCTTTAATTCGGTAAGTTCAAGAGCACTAGAACTGGATTAAGTTGATTTATACTTGGTATAGTTGTCCTCTAATTTGTATTCCGATACAACACTATACTTGTGCTTCAACGCAGACAGAAATTCTACAGCAATGGGATCTTCATCTATGGGGACTATGAATCTACCCTCAAAAGAATCCCGAATATCTTATTCATTTTCATTCAACTGATCATGCAAATCCACCCTGGTCTTCAGCACAGTAAGCTGAACTGAAGGCCGGTTTTTCAGCAATTTATGGTGGGGGTAAAGCCTGTCTTCTAGATCTTGACTATTTAAGTGTTTAATTGGTTTTTTCAGAGACCTGACCATAGAATCAAATGAATCCTGCGAATCCTACGAAATAATAAACAATAGTAAGGCCATTATTTATTGGTTTGAAATAATAAACAACATGCAACAAACCCGCATAATTAGTAAATTATTTAAAGACAAATTTGGTAATATGTTTCCTGTATCCTATTATATGATTGTCCTTGATGGCAAGCTCTGTATTTAATGGAGAATCGATATAAATAAGGACGAGTTAATTCATGTGTGAACATATGTATGCATCCTGATGAAGGATAATTGACATCCGTAAGAAACCCTATGCTCTGTATGTTGATCGAGGAACCGATGTTAATACGGTTGACAGTGTATCCAAACTGGTAGACAGTGGAGTTATATATATTCGTTAAATATATGATGGAAGGGTTTACGCTATTAGTAAGGAGCTGACTGGCTTTCATGGAGAAAGGAACGAGGAGCGAGAGCAAACCAGTATTTTTCCCAACAGACAATAATTCCTACATATTATAATATATATTTATAACATACCAGCTCATACTCGAACATAACATCTGTATCAATATTCTTCTTCTGTATCTTCTTGATCTTCATCCAACTGATCGACATCTATATCAAAATCTGATTCAGAAACGGTGTTGAAATGATTGACCATGTTATCATCATCATCAATTATGTCATTTTCAATAATATCCTCATCGACATCATCATCAATAATTGTTTCCTCATCTCCTATGCCTGGTTCATCTTCTAAGATATCTTCTTCGTCTGTCAATGCATCTTCCTACTCATCTGCCACTGCATCATCTTCTTCCTCTACAGTATAATCTACTGGCCTTCCTCTTGGATCATATCTAATAGCAAATGACCATTCGTTCTCACCTGGAACCTTTGAGTAAAAGACTTGTTCGCATTGGCTTGGAAAAACATAGCGATCTTTTCCTGCTTCAAACTGCGATGTTTTAACCATTGGAAATCCATTGTCATGTTGAATAAGTGTTCTATCATCATCACGTACATTCATTCGTAGCCTATACCATTTGACGTCGAACAAAACTATTTGGAAGGAATTAAAGTCACACTCAACTATATCATCTAAGAACCCATAATATCTATTTTCAGATTCTCGAGGATGTCTGTCACTCCTGGAGAAAACATTAGTGACCTGGAATACTGCAGTTATCCCACTATCAGAATTTTTCCTGTTATCATCCAACTGTTTAACGTGAAATTGACGACCATTGCACCACATAGCCTTGTGGTGTTTCAACTGCAATATGCCAAACATGAAGAAGATGCATTCTCAATTACTAATTAAACATATAATTTACACAGCATGAAAATTAACTGAAAAATCAAACTTCTTGTCACATTATAAATATAATATAAAATAAGTAATGAATAAAATAGGTGAATTAATTGCTTACCTTTCTATCTTTCAAACCATATGCTAAATCGATTTCCCTGTCCGTAACATTCCCATCTCCACTACGATACGCTTCTCTAATCAATTCAGACAGTAGTTGCCATGATAACCTACCGTCATTACATGCTTTACATGTTTCAATCCATTCACTCATCCACTCAAGATTGCTTGCAATGTATAAAATTAGTGCAATGTATAATCTTGAGCACCTGAATAAAAAAACAATAATTCACCAATACTAATAAATATTACTTATAACCATGGTAAATTATATTAATTAATAAACTATGAAATAATAAGACCTAAATGAATATAATGATCATATACATGATGTAAAAAAATGAAACATTATATGTATTATACATAATAAATCTTTTACCTCTCACTTTCTTCATTCTACCTTTTCCCAACATGTGCTCCTCTTCAAATTTTTTGATGGAGTTCACATCCCAAATGCAATCCACCGCCTTCATGACTGGCGCAACTAATTTAGGAAAATAATGACTAATATACACCATGGATTCATATACCACATATCCCTCCACCATAGAACCCTCAGGTCGTGCTCTTTGTTTAACCAAAGCCTTCAAGGATTTCAGGTGCCTCTCGACCATCCACATTGACCTTGTGGGTACTGGTCCACACATTTCAATCTCCTCAACTTGGTGTATCAAGTAGTGTTCTTGTGCATTGAAAAATGTTGGAGGTAGATACTTTTGCATTTCACACATTAGCCGAGGAATTTCTCTCTTCCAATACTTTATTTCATCTTTATGGATTTCTTTCAATGAAAACCATCCGCAAATCATTACGCAAGGTTATTTCAATGAAACATAATATATATTTCATTACAAGTAAATTAATACATCATTTCATCAAGTACGAAAAGAAATTGTAGCAATTAGATTTTGCGTATAAATCAAAACTACTTACCTCATGTATTTACTAAGACCATATATAACTTGTTTGACATTGTTGTCGAAGTTGTTTGGGAGAGATACAGGTAGAACATACTATAACAATAAAAAATGAATCGTTATTGGTTTCCAAATTAAACAGAAAAAAGGAAAATTTAAAATATGTATTCAAGCAATAACATACAAAAATGTATACCAAAAAAAATACCTTAACAAAGGTATGCCAATCATGTGTTTTCACCCCACTGAAGTCACCTTTCTTCGTTAAGATATTATTTATGTTTGAAGCAAAACCTGTTGGAAATTTAATTCTTCTAACGACCTCTTTTACATCATTGCTTTGTTGTTCTCTTAATAACCATGGAATATTATTATAATTTCGACCTCCATTGTTATTTGATCCGTCGATCACACTTTTCATTGCATGATTTGATTTCTCAATGTCAACACAAATTTTGTCAATTTTATCTCTATCATGTGCACCATCTATGGTTCTCCATAACATTTCTGTCACATTCTTCCCGACATGCATTATATCAAACAAATGAGCTATTTTTAGGTCCTTATAGTAGGGCAACCTCGTGAATTGAGAAGGATAACATTTCTTTCTAGGTGGAAGTACAATATTAGTACCTTCATGGCGACGATGACCTTGATATCAAAGAATAAAATAAATCAAAACAATATTAATTATAAAATACAATAAAATAAATTCATTAGTTAAAACAAAAATTCCAAACATTACATAAGAAAATAATATATATATATATATATATATATATATATATACACACACACACAAATTACGTACCAGTTGCTCGACGATTATTAATTCTATTATATTCCAACATCCACAACTGAGGTGTCATTCTTCGTGGTTTTAATCTAGTTTCTTCTTTATCATTGAAAAAATGTTTTTCAGTAGTACGATACTTATGGTTCCTAAGGAGGAAGTGCCTAAACTCATCAAACACCATCTTTCTTAATTCTGGCGAATGACGATACTTCATCTTAGGGCCACAAACTGGACATGCAAATCTACCCTTTGTTTGAAGACCTACAATAGATGGATCAATAACAATTAATATACTATGAGATCATTTTTAAAACATGCAATATGATATATATAATTTAGATAATTATGTATTATATTAAAGTGCAATGATATATTACATACCACAAACATGTGTTAGTCCTGGGGCATCATGAATTGTCCATACAAGCATTCCACGACATTGAAATCTCTTCTGCTTGATTGGTTTAGTGATGTCATACATAGTGATGCCATGCCATAACTGTATTAGCTCATCAATAAGAGGCTCAATATATACATTCATATATTTGACCTGGTACTTACATAATTGTTCAAAATTACAGTACATAATAATTACTCCCATGATATATGTATATATAAGTAAGTAAATAAATAAAATATATATTTATGCAAACAACGAGAGAAATGAAAATGTTACATTCAAAGAAATAATGTATCAAATACCTGGAATAATCATAGTCAGCATTATGTGTTCCCTCTTTATTGACATCCAAGGAGGAATGTTATTGTTGATAATGAAAATAGGCCACACTGAGTAAGTAGATCTAAGCTCTCCGAATGGATTAACACCATCAGCTGCCAATGAAAGCCTGACATTACGAGGTTCATTTTTAAAATCTACATATTTTTCCTCGATTTCTCTAAATGTAGAACCATCTGCAGGCATTCGAAGAACACCATCTCCACTTCTATTATTTGAATGGTAATCCATAAATTGTGCTATGTTGTTACACCTGAACATTCGCTGCAAACGTGGAATTATGGGAATATGATGAAGAACCTTTTGAGGCACCTTTTTGGTTAGTTGATCTGTTCGATATCTACTGGTACCACATTTCGGACATTCTGTTTTCAACGCATGTTCTCCGTAATATATAATGCAATCTTTAGGACATGCATCTATAGTGTTATATTCCATTCCAAAGTGTTTCATAATAGCACGTAGATCTCGATATGTTTGAGGTAAAGTATTTGGTGATGGTAACAAATATTCACCCAACAATCTACAACAGAAACAAAAAGTAGTGTCTTGTAAATATTATTAATCATATATATATATATATATATATATATACACACACACACACACACACACACACACACACACACACACACACACATATATATATATATCATAGTTATTAAAACCGGAACCGGTGACCGGATCGGTGGAGCTAATGAACCGGGTTTCGAACCGGAACCGGTCTAACCGGTAGCGGTCAGATCTCAATGAACCGGTTTTGAAAAAAATACATTAAATAATTATTTTTTAATAAAATGAAAAAAAAAAAACTATTTTTAAGATTTGCAACCATGATTCCAAGCCAATAGAGACAAAATATGAAAAGTTTTCTCATTTATATACCATGCAAAGGTGAATATATCAAAATGGCACCAAATGCAATACATATCATCGAAAAATACATAAGCAAACTTGTTGAAGTAATGTATCAGGTTTCTCTTATATTATTCACTGTGTTTTATTGTTGAGTTAATATTATAATATACAATCTGTCCCTGCTCAGATCTGTTGTCAATTCATTGTATCATCCTTAAAGACAATTCTGGGTTCAGTATATATATATATATATATATATATATATATATATACCAGACCAACATTTGGAAGATCTTGTATTCTTCATTATCTATGTTTGCTTGCCAATAAATTTCTAGAAAAACATCTACAACACTTAGAGGTATTGAATTGGTTTATGAAACCCACTATTAGTGCTATTTGTAACAAGTTGAGAGAGCATTACAACTTCAGTAGTCTGCTCACAATGTGTTTGACAAAATTTATCATTGAAAAGATTCATTAAAACCCAGAAAACTCAGTAGCCAGTTTAGTGCATTTCCAAGCAGGAATTTTCTAGTGGTCAATTTATTATTTCTAGTCACATTTTCATTAGGTTGTATGTTGTTGTCCCTTGAGTGGCGTCAGACCATTTGCATCAGTCTTGATGCCATGATCAAATTGCTTGTATGATGTGTGAAAGGTTTTGTATTTATGCTGCTGCTATGTGTGAGCAGAGAGAGAGGGTTTGACAGTTCCTAGCTGAGTGTGAAATAAGGTTGCTGCTGATTGTTTTGAGAAAAAAAATTGTCATCAAGTACACTTGATGAGTTGCATGCTGCCAGGGATTTTATGCTAGCCAGCCTTGTATTTATCAGTCATCATGTGTATTTTTGCTACTATAAGGTGTTGAGTATGAGTTATTAGACAAGTTTGTTGCTAGTATAATAGAGGAATTTGCAGCCCATGGAGGAGACACTGAGGAATTTGCAACTCATGGAGGAGCACCTAACCGGCCGGTTAAGTACGGAACTGGCCGGTTTATGCATAAACCAGCTGGTTCCTTACTTAACTGGTTGGTTAGGTCCGGTTAACCGGCCAAAATAGGTGAGAATAGGCTATTGATCGGGTTGCAAGGCTGGTTCCAACCGGCAGCCGTCCTGACCGGCCGATTTTGATAACTATGATATATATATAGATATATATAAGTTATTATTTTACTCATTTATTACAACTAAAAAAAAGGGAAAATAATCAACATTTACATATATGTGATCATATATACATATTGCATACCTTAGGAGTTGTGTCATACATCTGTTCGACAAATTATTCATAACCTTTAAGTTCACCAACAACAATAGCAGAGAGCTGGTGAACTTAAAGGTTATGAATAATTTGTCGAACAGATGTATGACACAACTCCTAAGGTATGCAATATGTATATATGATCACATATATGTAAATGTTGATTATTTTCCCTTTTTTTAGTTGTAATAAATGTGTAAAATAATAACTTATATATACGTTATTATTTTACACATTTATTACAACTAAAAAAAGGGAAAATAATCAACATTTACATATATGTGATCATATATACATATTGCATACCTTAGGAGTTGTGTCATACATCTGTTCGACAAATTATTCATAACCTTTAAGTTCACCAGCAACAATGTAGCAGAGAGAAGAGTTGCATTTGAGTGTTCAAAAAGTAGTTCACTTGACCTTTCAATCAGAGGTACATCATAAATACCGTCACTGCTATCTCCACCATCATCATCTGACTCACCATACAAGTCATGGAGCATTTGATTTGTCCCATCATTAATTTGAACTGTCTCATTACTGTCATCGTGATCTACCTCCACGGGATCATTAAAATTACCTTCATCATTCGCTTCATGTTCTTCACCTTGTACAACATCATTTCCAATACTAATATTTGCTGCAATATTCTCTTGTACTGGTGCAACATCATCTAATCTACTACTATTTAGTTGTGGAAGCTGGTTGACCTTCTGCAAAAAGTTGGGGGGCAACTATGCCTTTATGAAAATTACAAACATTAATAATTAAACATTAGTGCGCATATAAAAAATATTAAAATAATATAAAATTTTACAATATAATCAAAATGAAGATAGATAATTAATTACCATGGGACGATAGTCATTTGATCCACCATCAATGTGCCCATATTTCCTACAATGCACTGTTGCTGTTGCTATTAAAACTCTAACATTATTTCTCATACCACATTTTTTACATGGGCAATAAACTCTGCCATCACCCCTTTCACCCTTTTAAATTTTTTTTCCAGCTCCAATGTTTTCTTCCATTGATGCAAATTATCCTATAAAGAAAACAATAAATCTCTCTCAATGGTGTAGATAACCCAAGACTTGTTGAACTGAATGGGAGCTCAATATATAAGAAAAAAGAAAATAAAAGTGGGCATTTTACAAATTGTGAGCTTTTTACAAAATGTGGGCTTTTTACAAAATTGTGGGCTTTTTACAAATTGTGGGCTTTTTTTATTCTTAATGCATTTTCTGTAGAATACTAAACAAATTTGTCCAAAATTTCAGATGCAAATTGTAGTCTCTACTACGTTTGGAAAATTGGAGGTTTATAAAAGATAAACTGCGAACATAATTGTACCACTATGATAAGAAGCTGTCAGAAGCATTCCTTCTGCTTCACAAATGTGGAACTACCTTAAGAATGCTTATGGTTGATATAAATATTAGAGCATGGCAGTTAAATGTAGTAGTTATGCTAAAATACTGAATAACAGCTTGAGAGTTCTCTTCAGATACTGCACGAATGCACCAAATTAAGGCTGTACCATTACTAAAGATAAATGGCCAAAAAATAGTCAATTTTTGATATCGTGAAGTTATGTCTTTCTCGTAGCAAACTCAGGGGATAGGATGGAAAATATGAGAGAACTAAGTTCCAAGGACTAAAAAAACCAAGGCCAACATAGTTCGCCTTGAATCGGAGACAAAACAAAGCTCGCCCAAAAAAAGTGTTTGAGAGCACCCATTGAAGCTCCTATATATATGCAGAGTCAACATTTTCCTATTGAACAAGTTTGTATAGTCAAAGCCACAAAGAAGATCGGATAGCCACGATCCTAAATGAGAACCAGAGCCAAAGCTCAAAGACGGATCCACGTTTATCGAACAAGACGACCATAGCAAAGGATTTGACCACGAAGCAGTATCATGAGAGATAGCAAGATTCTTGCTTCCACCGTGGAAATGTAGAAATTGTACAAGGGCTTTGCTTCAAAGTACATTTCATTGTGACAGAGAATTGCTATGGTGTTGTAAGCGCTCATTAGTAGAATCTTAAAGCCATTATGGAATTCTTTTAACTCGGGAGAGGGTTTTCTCGTGGTTATAAATCCTCATGTTCAAATTCCATTGTGGATTGGTTGTGTTTGATATTATGTTTTTATCGTCCCGCAATTGAATTTTCGCATAGAAAATTACTCGGCCCCTAAAGTGGAGCAATTTTTGCGATGTTTCTTTTACTTCCTATTATGAATTATTTCGCTCGAACTCTACTCGTTGTAACAGAGGTCTTGGGCATAGAACAGGGGGACTTGGGTTTTTTGGGAATCAAACTTCGAGTTAAGATGCTCATCCGAAGAATGGCAGCGCTGAGCCTTAGCATGGAGTTGGGAGTACCAATTTCAAGTGCAGGTAGGGCATTGTACAATAGACCAGTTAGATTTCGGACCCTAATACAAAAGTTTCTTCTTCTTTCAAACCGTGTTTCTCCTTTTCTATAACTAATGTGGGTCCTGCTTCTTGTTTCAATTGGGGATGGGATGAGCATTTGTTATTGCTCCGATGATCACACTCGGGTAGCCCCGGGAGGCTATTTGGGGGGGGTGATGAGTCCAATAGGTCTCAATGAACCGTTGCCTTCATCGGGGAATATTATTGCGGTAGAATTTGATACTATTTTGGAAGTTGAATTTCCATGATCCTAATGGAAACCAGTATCTTCAGCTCAGGCACTGTTCACAAAGGAGGGTGCCATAGTCATTCATGCGTGCAGAGAGGGTGAATTGCGGGCATTGCAACAGGGAGGTGTTGTTGTTGTTGCATTGGCCACTAGATTGTTTGTCCGGTTCTATTACAAGCACGAGTATTGAAAAGGACAGATAAATTTAGTTCGGATATTATGAAATTGCCTCGGAAATTCACCTACAAAGAGCTCGCATGATGCTACGAAAGACTTTTTTTTGAATGTGATTGATAATCGATAATTGCAAGCAAGGGTAATCCCCTTGTGAAACCCAAATTTACGAAAGCATTTTCTAAAACTTGATGACGGAGTCATTGTAATGAACAAGTGCTTTCAGGTCCATATTACGTCCAATTCTACCAAGCACCAAGATCTATAAAAAAATCCACGATGATCTCGCAAACTAAGAAGAAGAGGCTAGAAAAATGTATTTTGCTTACTCTCGTTCGAATAGTGGTTGGGGTTTACCACGGTAAAAAATTTGATAAAGCCCATGTAGCATTTCTTATCATTGAAATTCTCGCGAGTATCATTCAATCTGGGCAAGCACCCGCCTCGGAGCTCCATGACCGAGGGGCAAGATCCCTAAATGATGCAGTCTCCACAGTATTTCCCAAAGCCCAAAACGACTTTTACATGAACACAGCTTGAACTCAAAGTTGGGTAGTAGTTTTTTTAAATCAAATTCCAAAATTACGTACGCATAAAGATAGTTGGGAAGAATAATTTTATGCCTCTAAAATGAACGTGCTACCTATTCTCGAACATTATCATTCCCGCAGGTAAGAAGTTCCACAAATATAGGCGGTGCCCCCGTAATCAATCACAAACTTTGTATTCTCGTAGGCTCCAAAAAAAACCCAAATAGGGTCAACCCTACTACGGGAGGAAGGGCTCTGCAAGAACTTTACCATTTTGCAAGAACCGAGGGCGAATGTTGTTCTCGCAAGAGCCGAGGGCGAATGCCGAGGGCGAATGTCGTTTGCGCAAGAGCCGAGGGCGAATGTTGTCTCGCAAGAGGCGAGGGGCGAATGCGCGCGTGATATCGGACGTTAATGTAGTTTTTAAAAAAAACATTTTTATGTAACGCGCATTTGAATTTTAGCATTTCAAATCATTTTTATTTACATTTGATTTTTTGCATTTCTAATACAAGTGACAAAACAAATTTCTACAATAGGTTGAAATTTTTACTAGAATAGCCATGAAAGACTAATTAAAATGGCTTAAAATGCAAGTGGAACTTCAAAATAAATGTAATTGAAGGTTCTCTCCACTAAATTTTTGCAAAAGTGCTTACATTATTTAAGTTATCTAGGATATTTTTTTGTATTACACAATCAAAATTAAATAATGAAATATTTGGGTAGTCTTATTGTTTCAAATTAGGACACAATTTTCAAATGGTGATGAAGTTTCATGTGATGATTAATTGACAATATTCTCCTTTGCTATCCTTGAAAAACTATACAAGGTTCCCCGTTGCCACATGAAACCCTAACTCATGTAGCAAAGATAGGACCAGATCCTCCATTTTGCCCGTCATAAGGCATTTTGCACATATTTGACGACTAGAATTTGCGGATTCCCGTTTTCCATGAGGTGCTGAGGAAGGATAGAAGACTTAATTTTGATGTTTGAAATTTTTTTTCAAAAACGTTCTTACGCCCCTTTTAATTTCCACTTACCAATAATTTTGCAACACTAGTCCTCTTCGCAATTGCAAGGTTGTACTAAAAAAGTAAGGAAAGTTACTTTTTTTGGCTCACTCGATGATCTAGGTGGATATTGGTGGCCACCCAGCCTATTCCACTGGGGGCCCCCACCATTGTCTCTTTCGCGTTTTTCGGTTTTGGCACAACTTACTATTTTTAGCATTTTTTTCGAGTCCTAAAACTTCCCTGGAGCCATTTTGAGGCCCTAAACGACGTTTTTTTTGGGCATCGCGTCTCAACAAATATCATTCTATATCATTCCATTTCGAAATGATATTCGTGCAAATTTGTATTCCTGATAGATCTTTCTAATGATGTATCATGTGTGTCAAACGGAGATAGTATGCCAAAGTTACGTCCTCGGGAAGTTGAAACACCAATTTACCCAAACCCAGGGGCCCCTAGTTTTTGGCGCTTCATCTCCTAGGGTTAGGTTTTTGGATGTTTAGGGTTCTCCATTGTTTCTCAATAATAAATAGGCCCTCGAGCCTCATTTTAACTCATTTTAGAGGCCCGTAGCCGCAAATCTCTCCTCGGAGATAGCATGCAGCCCCCTAGCTAGTTTTATTTCACATGCACCATTGTAAGCAAATTTCAGTTCTTCTTTGATATTAATAAAATGAAGTGTTATTTCCACTCGCATCTCTCGTATTTATGGTTATGTGTTTATTCCGTTTGCGTTCCCTCGCATAAATCCGGATCATTGGTATCGTAGCAATGTCTTTTTTTCTCGATCCTTCTTCTGCATGTCCCCAACGAGGTCGAGGTATAAGGAGTTAGGGCTCGATCCGGTGGAACCTTGCAAGATCACCTCGCAAACCCCGACGGATGCCCATGGGGGACGAAAAGAAAGATGAGGGAGTAGGAGATCCTATCAAAATCATTGCTCAAGGAGGCCCTTGAAAAACAAATGAACGCGATGATGGATAACTTTGCCCGGATCCTTCAACGGCCGCCCCACCCCAGTGACGCAGTCTGCATCCAAAGACAGCCACCTGCGGAGGTGTGACTCCTTTTAAGGTACAAGTAAATCTCGACATTCCCATATTTGAGGTTCAAATAGATGCAGATCTAGTAGATATATGGTTGAATCTATTAGAAGGATATTTCTCATCTCATGACTTTTCCGATAGGGGAGAAGATTATTTTTTGCACTCCTCGAAAGCCGCCCCACATGTCAAGGACCGGTGGGAAACCCACTCTGTGAGTAAAAGGATGAGATAGAACCCTCTCACTGTTCTCGGCCGTACCCACTTGGAATTCTTTTCCGAGACGCAGTCAAGGAACAATACTATCCCGTGGGGAGCTATGAGGACAAGTACATACAATGGACCACGCTCGCGGCAACAAAGGGATCAAGATGTGCATGAGCCGACGAACTGCTTTCCATACCACCCGCGCACCAAGTTGGGTATCAAAGATTCGGAGAAACATCCGAGTGCTAAAGTATCATATTTGTCCGCACGTATACATTCGGGAGGTAATGGAGTTCCTCGACATCTCCTCGCTTGGTACGACATACAGGGTATGCTTGCCAAGATTGAGCGAGAAATTAAAACAGAAGAAGCGAGACTTTGGATCCGTGAATCAAAAATCAAGGGAAAGGTGCCCCCAAACCGTCTGAAACAAAGGACAGAGCCAAGGCACGGTGACTCAAGACAACCCTGTCAAAGCCACAATCAAAGAACAACACCGCAAAGCCAAATAAGGACACGGGAAAGTGGTGTGAGTTCCATAAGAGCTCCACTCACAACACAAGTGAGTGTCGGGGCCAAGCGACCGCCGGTGGCCGAGATGCGGACTTTGAGTCGATGCATGATCCGACTCGAATCAAGACTCCGACAAGGGGAATGACAAAGTGAAACTGTATTATTGATGCGGAGCCCAATGCCACTATTTCCACTACAAAGATCCGTGAAGGAGGAACCGTAAGATCCGAGGAGGAGGAACATCTCTTCCACTCCCTGGATGTGGGTAAAGGGCCCCCCCTGACACGCTTCATTGTCGACAATGGGAGCCAAAAGAAACTCATTTCGCGCAGATACATGAAGAGGTTGGGCTTGCCAACCACGGATCACCCACATCCATACACCATCGGGGTGGCTTCACCAAGGACTGAGATCTTCGCGTCGCCCCGACAGAATTTTCAGCCTTCCCTATAGCATCAAGCCCTTCACGGATGAGGTATTATGCGACGTTGTTCCTATTGATGTTTCGATGTATTATTAGGAAAACCATACTTGTGGAAGCATCATGCGGTGTATGAGTCTCTGCCTCGTAGTCGTTATTGTTACTTTGGGAAATAAGTTGTATGGTGATACCGTAGGTACCACCTCCTCGTTACTATCTCTTTGGTTACCGTAAATCAATGTAGTAATCTCATTTCCCAAACCAGGGAAATTTGTTTTTTCGATGATCCGCTTCCCCTGGGAAAGAAGAAGATTATGGCCACAACCTCCGCACAAGGCTCCTCGCACGACAACAACAAATGGATAAGGTTGTGGAGGAGTACAGGGACATTTTCACCCCTAAACCCACAAATGGGTTCCTCTACACCGTCAAGTCAAGCACCCGATTGATTAGACCCCAAGTGTGCCACTACCCAACGGACCGATCTATCGCGTCTGGTTCCGGGAGAACAATGAAATCAAGAGGCAGATTCGGGAGTTGCCGCGTAAGGGTCACATCCGACCAAGTTCATCGCCCTCGTGGGAGCTCGATAATTTATTATTCGGAATCATAGTTCTAAATTATCTCTTATTCTCGTGAGAAATGTAATCTACATTGTGCGTATTCATTAAAAAAAATCAAATTGATTTTAGCATGAATGATGACAATTTATATATTAATTGGTTTTTAAGAGTATTTGTATTATGTAGAGCACTGGAAAGAAAAATCGAGACTTCATTTTCTCGTTTTCCTTATTTTATTGGGGTCGAAGCCTGTAGAAAATTGAATATGAATAGTGAGTTAATTGTAAGATCAATGGGCCAAGGCCATACATCAACATTGACCATAGTGGGGAAGTATAAAAGCATGGATATTCATGCAAGTATAGTTATTAATGTAAGATCAAAGTTAACTCTTAGCTTCACTAAAGAAATAGAAGGAAAAGATCTAGCATCAACTCGAAACTCACGTGAAAAAGTAGATGAAAAAATGTACAATCATCCAATGGAGAGGTAATCTATAATTATCCAAAGAAGACTCTTGGCTATGCCTTGAGACTAAAAATAATTCTCAATATTTTTGAATAATCATCCATTGGAATTTAGTAGGAAAACCATAGTAAATCATTAGTCTAATGGCCATGCAAAAATATTAAAAAAATAATATTTGTTGGTTGTTTTTTCAATAGGTGGACCATGATGGGACCACCGAGCAAAGTGGGGGTGTTTTTTTAATCATGGAAGTGAGGTTTAGTAGATTGATAGTCAAGTTACCTTTCCCTTATCAATTTTCTCGATCAAGTTATTCATTCATTGAACTTTGATTCATTCCTACTGTTTTGATACACAATCCAATTTAGTTGAGTCTTGAGTCTTCATTGAGAATGGAATTCATAGGTTGTCAAGAAAGAGGTTATCATGCACATGCACTCTTCTTCTCTTGGTATCTTTGTAACTATGTTCAGCTTGAGTTCTATATTTTTAAATTATCATAATAGTTCGTGATTATTAGGCTTTTATTTTTTCTTTTAAGAATTTTAATTTAATTATTATTAATCATTAAATTTAAATATATATATATATATATATATATATATATATATATATATATATATATATATATATATATTATAGTTATTAAACTTTCAATAGAATTATTAAACTTTCAATGGTACATCAACTTTCATACATGAGAAAATAGATACTGACAAATGGTACATCATGGCTCGATTAATTTCACTTAGCAATTTCAAAATGGTATAACATTTAGTCAACAAGAATCATCAATTTCTCGCACACAGAGACCATTTCTCTCGGGAAGCCTAAGATTTCTTTGGCTTTTTTATTCTTATAACTACATAGACATAATTAATGAGAGATTGAGGACAGAAAAAAAAATCTAGCACTTAGTCTCCACTACTCAACATGATTTTGTGAGAAATAATACATTGATTGATTTCTCTGCGAGTGCCTTAGCGTTCTTTTGCTCAATTTTTTTAATCAAAACAACAATAAAAAAAATGCAATCGAGGGATTTGTTCTTAGTCCGATTATGCAATTTTTTTATATGACATATTATGCAATATTAATAATAAACATAAATTTATTGAAATTTAGGGGAAAGCTCAGTTCATGTTTTTTTTTCTTTTTATATTGGAAGGTTACTTGATTTTTGAAGTAATTTTTATTAGATCATAGCATATATTGAGGAAATATTAGTTTGACAAGAAACAATTATTTCTCTTGAAACTTTAGGTATCAAAAAGTCCATGACACGTATATATCACACTCCAAAATCCAAAGAAAATGGAAGAGCGTTCAATTTTTTTTAATCAAATTTTTATTGGTGAAGGGTTAATTTATTACGAGAACATCATTAATGAAGTGCAAAAATTTTAAACGTATTTTTTTATTGACTAGAAAAATAATGACCAAAACGTCAAAAAAATGTGTGACGGTAAAAGCGAAATCAAATTCCAACCCTCGCCCGCCATGTTGGTGAGTGGAGGTTATTCACTTTTTCATTTACGGACTTACCGAAGTTACTCATGTTACCAATATTTTCACATGGCTCACTTTTAGGTGACTAATTATTGTACTTCTTCTTTATAAAAGAACAATTGGTAGATAATTGTATATATTATTTGAAATCTATAACAAATCCAGGCAACAAAATTACAACAAATAGAAAATTATACAAAAATTCACCAGGGGCACTACTAATGTGTGGGTACCCTATCATTTCTTAGATCCTCATAACTTACCAACACCTACTATATTGGTATACACATAATATGGCATTTACACGAAGTATTTCATATGTATCTAGAAGTAAATAAGTTGTATGACAATTGTTATGGCGTGATATAAGATGTGTATTATAGTTTATATTTCAATTTTTTCTTAAGTAGCATGGATGTGCGGTCCATATAGTGACTACAATTACCAAATATATTTCAGTTGAAGATGTGAATATGATCTCTCATTAGAGTCCTAATTACTTAAAGCATCATTAATTAGCTTTTCCAAATGAATAAAATATGTTAACAAATTAGTAAAAACTAGGAAAACAAATCATGCTTTAAAAAAATATGGCACAATGAGTCACACTCGAGATTTATTTAATTACTCATCAAGTGTTTCTACAACATATATATGATCACCATTACCATAGAAATGG
Source organism: Pinus albicaulis (assembly GCA_034641835.2). NCBI lineage: Eukaryota > Viridiplantae > Streptophyta > Pinopsida > Pinales > Pinaceae > Pinus > Pinus albicaulis. The sequence goes on along the minus strand of CM076573.1, from coordinate 738,306,495 downwards.
GACATGTGACCATCATTTTGGTTTCGCCAATGACATTCCACATCATGAGCATTGTTTAGGGTTGATTGTGTTGATTTTTTTTAAACAAATCATTTATACATTTTATGGAAATTATAGACACAATTTATAATCACATTACAAGATCATGATGTATGGATATATCCTTATCATTTCTTAGATACTCACAACTTACCAACACCTAATATATTGATATACACATCATATAGAATTTACCCTAGAATGCCACATGTATCCTACAAAACAAATTAGTTGTATGGGAATTGTTATGGTGCATATATGATGTGTATTACGAGTTTATCTTATAATTTCGTTGAAGTAGCATACAACAATTTACATAGTGATATGAGAACCACTCTCTAGAGTATACATCGATTTTGTACACATGGCTTTTCAGTTGCTTTTTTAAGATATATCATTGGTGATGCTCACATGATGATATAATGAACCATTAAGTTGAACTATAAATTATTCCTCACAACACACACACATATTGATGAATTAATAATTTTTTCTCATATAATTTTTTTTAATGCTATTTTGAAAAAAAAATTATATATAATTATCTCTAAGAAGAACAAGAGAGATTTCCTTTACCATATCTTCGTAAAACATATAATAGCGACATTCGGAGGCAATTGCGACGTTTGGAGTGAGCGTCTAACGACGCTTTGGGGCATAGTGTAGCAATTGCGACGTCTTCCTCCAAACGTCTCAATTGCGACACTTTGTCTAAGTGTTCGTATTGCGACCCTTTTCTCTAAATGTCGGTATAGCGATGGTTTCCCAAGATAAATGGCCCAAAGTGAACCCGATAACTTACCTTTTTCCCCCGCACCTTTCCTTTTGATCGTGGCCGTTCACTCGTTGAATCCATATCCGACGGTGCTAATACATTTTCACGCTCATAAAGTAATCGTTTGATGTTTTGGAAAAATCCCGCGTCGAAATGGGTGGTTTTTTCCAAACCACCCGCGCTACGTGTCACCACCACGTTGTATTGCGTTCGAAGAGCTAGTTTCCGCTACCACCATTTACCCTCGCGAATACCACTCGGCGATATTCCCTAAACCTCACCCGTTTAACCCGAGTTTAATGTCATTTAACTATGGTTATACCATCTTTTAATACATTAAAATTATATTTTTCATTCAAATTTTCACCTTTTCGCTTTAAACCCGTAAAAACATTGTGTAACCGTTTTTTCCTCAAAAATCACACCGTTTGAACCCCGAGAAACTTTGTAGAGCCATTTTCAACCTACCGATGCCATTTTCGACGCCCATTGCCCCGAATTTCCATTACAAAGTTCTACATTGTCCTCTCGCGAGCCATTTTCAAAAAATTGAAGACTCGAGCACCTCGCAACGTCTTCAACCAAATTCAGCTACTTCTCCAGTACTTTTCTTGAAGTTTCCCTCCGAGATTTCAAAATTCCCGTCGATTTCAAATAATTACCAAAGTTACTGCAAAAAGTGTCCATTTTTCTGAAACTCTGTCAAAAATTTCCCCCGGAATCCCTAATTGCCCTTTCTCGCAGCTTTTTTTCCATACCCTGTCTGTTTTCTCCGTTGAAATCAATTTTAAATACACGTTTTGAGCTTTAAATTCCTTTGCATTTTCCTAAAAACCACGCTCCGAAACCCCATTTTCAGATGAGAAATTCGCCAAGAAACCCCCGTTTCTCGTAAAGGAACTTAGCAAACCGTTTAAGCTTGCTTCGTTCATTATTAAAAATGACCAAGAAATAGGTAACTCCCCAATAATGGAGGCCCAAAAATCTAAAAATAAGTCTTATGCAAAGATTCCTCGACTTATGCCCTTCAAAATCGACAAACCAACTCCCGTAATCATAGCTGATTCTACGAAGTGATGTCGTATCACCCATCTGTCTCCAGTCATTTCTCCAGGAGAATAGCCCTTTAGTTGATGCTGGGACTATAGAATACTAGACCCTAATGTAGAATTTTAACCCTTTGCTTGATGTCTATAATTGGTGCTATGGCAAATCGGTGGAAAAGGGTGACAAAGATATTCCAATTTGGGAATCCAATCTCGCCTAGATATATTGTCCCTCTCACTCATTCTCGTTCCTAACTTTATCGGATTATGCCAAGCCTATTATATGCCGTAACAAAGATGTATTGTAAACAAAGAAAAAGATATCATGTTTTACATCATCGAAGAGTCGATAAATTCCATGTTGCAAATGAATCATGACCCCAATTATGCTTCCCTATCAATAGAAGATTTAACTCAACTATATCTTGACTTGGATTTCAATGCTAGATTCAAAATATACCGTACTTTTGTCCAAATCAAGTTGATATTCCTACGTTAAATCCTCCTTTTGACACCGTTGATTTCCCGCATCAAACTAGACGGATTGTCTCAATGTTTCTCCTTCATACTAGGATACGCCGATGATGAATTCACCGATGTGGCTATCCTAGGTTTTCTGTCAACTCTAAGCCCCTGGTCAATCACCATTCACTCGCATCAATTTTGCTTAGATTTATTGCTAAAATTATGCATTATCAGCTTATCCAAATTATCGAAGAAGGAGTTTTCGATATCCTCTTTATCTACTCCACCTCTTCCTATATTATCAAACGGATAAGTTTCCAATTGAATGTCGGAAAGTGGATGTAGAAGGAAAAATTTCTATCGTAGTATTTTGGTCATCTATTTTAAGGAAATGGAATAGAGATTATAGTTTGTCGTATTTCAATGACTCATTTATAGCCCTGCTATGTATCTCTTGGAAAAGAGGAGATCCCTAGGATCAATGATGAGACAAGAAGAATTATGTAGTTATCAGAGAGCTACAAACTGGGAGATTGGTATTTATATAAAAATCATACGAGAATCGAGTGTATGGCTCATCCCCCGGCCCCATATAAGTTACCCTGCATTTGGTACTACAAGAATATTTGCTTTAGAATATCCGAGACAACTATTGAATGTAGATGAAATCAACTTCATAGCTTTAAGAGAAATACCCAATTTAAGTCGAAAAATCAAATTGGGCCATTCATTGTGAATAATGAGAAGCGCCAATAGAGATAAATGTCAAACTTAAAGAGTATAATTTCCCATGTATTTTTACATGGAAGTATGACCCACAAGGTATTTTGAGTGCGATAAGGGTAAAATGTAAGTTGCATGTTTACTCGCATGATCCTAAGCCCCATATTGAAAGATATGTAAATAAAATTGAATGGGAGCCAAACACCCTATCCGATGATGATTCACGAGCGTAGAGGGTAATACAAGTAGACAAGGTGGCAAAGGCAAACAGATTGAGCAGACAATGACAGTGGCTTCTGACAAGCAAAGATACTCGATAATGTACATAAAAGAGACAAGAGAAGGAGATAGTTTCATACTGAGACTATCGAGGACATAAAATCTGAACTCCTTATAGTAAAAGAAGCAAGTCAATGAGAAGAAGAAAAAGGATAAGGGTCAGTAAATATTGATATACGATGATGAAGCAACAAGAATAGTCACTCAAACATTAAAAGAGCTTCAAAATGTAAAAATTGGAACACAACAAAAAGATACAATCATGAAGGAAAACTCAGAGCTATCGTCGATTTTCCTCCTTCTCTCTCAGAAACCGACAATACGTAGTCAAAGATTCAAATCAGATTCGGACGGATTAAAGAGAAGAATGAAGAGCTCAAGAATCAAGCTCATTCTAGATTTCTTAAGGAAAAGCTCTGGAAACAAAGACAGGGCTTCTTTCATCATTTGATTATTCATCCAATAAATTGGTAATGTCATTCTTAAGCCTACAAAGTCGACCCAAAATCGCTGCGAGATTATTCCAAAACAGATCTTGAACCGGATGCGGATGCCATTCATGAATTAGATCAAATTGAATTTCATAGGAGCAATATCGAAATGCTATATTCCAAAATTGTTAGTAAAACTATGAAATCAATTAGGCTTGAGAAAAATAGTGCTCAACCTAAAAAATCAAATGAGGTTGGACAAAGCCTCACCGTATGATAATAATTTAAGAATAAAAAGCACTAGAAGATATAGTGATTGAAGCGAGGGGGGTGATCCCGACTCAACATTGAAGGGGAAAAAAGTCTTAATTAAACATAAAAATGAGGATATATGGTTTGCTCTTAGAAAAACAATTGAAGTTGCCTCGCAGTGAAAAACTCTCAAGCAAAAAGAAATTCTCAGCAAAGAAAAAACAGAGAATGATGATTTAACAACTTGTACATCAAATGATAGATCAGATAAAAAAAAGTAGTGGAAAGTCAAATAGAAGCTCTAATGAAAGAGAATGAAGAAATAAGAAAAATCACAACCAATGGTCATTCCTGACGTTGATCCCCACTCGTAAACAACACTATACCATCTACTTTGGCAGAACACTTGGCACCGAAAGGAGTACCTGCAACTGCGGGTACACAATTACTTCTCTAATCTCTCGCTCTTATTCTTCATCCTCACAGAGGAGCACACTACAAGACCAAGATAAAGAGATTCTTAGTTTGAAAGGCACTATTAAAAATTTAAAAAAAATCCAAAAATGATGCCTTGATTACCTCTAGAGGATATGAGCAAAGGGGTCTGATCGACTACAAGAAGCAGTAAAGATTCTCGCAAGCACAAGTAAATCTTATCAGATCAAGTGGCCCTAGTAAAAAATCATTTATGAACCAAAATTATTGAAGGAATTCATTCTTAATGGCCTTCAATTCGGATAATTTATGAAACGAGAGGGAGTTACTTCAAGTTGCTAGTGCAGAGATTGACAAGACTAAGAGGGAAATTGATAATAAAACTAAGCCCGCTAAGCAATCCAACTCATAGCTTTTTTTAAACAGGAAACCAGGGGAAGAGTTGGAAGAATTGAAAATTGTTGATAGAGTAGAAACCATTCTTCAAATCAAAAAGGTCCCTGAACAAAAGAAACATAATGAGTAATCTAGAGGACCGGTGTAAAGACAGTGAATTTATCCATCTCAAGATTTTTAGCCAAATACAAAACATTGTCGAAGTGTGTTTGCTCGATATTCACGCATTGAATGACAAAGTTAATGCCTCGTAAAGATTATGATCTAAAAATCAGAAATCATGCAAAAGAGCAAGCCAAACAACCCGCCTCAAGGATCACTAACGTGCAAAAAATACTTCTTCAGGCATTTTGAAAAATCTATTCGTTTTAGATAATGAGATCGGGCATGTGTTCACTATCAAGCCTAAATTTTCCAAGTATACAGAGAGCAGATGAAAGTTATAGAAAATTGAAGACTATGAAGATCCCGTTTGCGAGAAAGTGGCAAGAATTCACGTGATCTGTCATGAATTTAATGGATAAAAAAACAAGAAATTCACTTGGAAATTCATTTTCTATCGTTATCTCAAATGGTAAAAATACAGGGGTTAAAGTGCACAACAACAATCAATTCAAATTAGAATAATCGGTTCTATTTTTGCTTGTAAAGGTAACAAATTTTGCAAATTGTTTTGCTAAATCTGTCCCTCTTTTTAAGTTTTCTTTCCTATTTTTTATTAAAACATTATCTCAATTCAGAGATATTTTGTAAACATTTTTTTTGTATAAATACTTCACAATTCAAAGTATTCGGTGTGAATAAAATTTCTCAAGACAACTATAGTTTGTGCTCTCTACTTGGAATTTTAATGTTTTTCTACTTTGTTCGTGCTCTCTACTTGGCCATTGGCCTATGGGTGATATGGAGTTGTAATCTTGTGCTCGAATGTGGTAGTTTTTGCAATGTTTTCACTTAATTTATTACCTACAAATTGTGGTCCTCCATCCGTGATTATGTCCCTTGGGAGACCATAGTGCATAAAGATTTGGAAAGAAACCGTACTACAGCAGTCTCTCGTAGCTTTTGAAAGTGCCTCTCGCTTCGACCCACTTAGTGACATATTCGATTTGCAACTAGGATGTATGTTTTTTGGTTTGAGGGAGGACTAATAGGGCCAACAAAATCAAGTGCCCATGTTCAAATGGTTCAATCACTAGTTGAGGGTTCAAAGGCATTTCATCGCATCGCCCTGCATGCCCTGTTTGGCGCCTATCACAGCTCTACACAAATTTTTTTGGCATCCTTAAAGATGGTAGGCCATGAATAGCCTCGTTCGTAAAACCTTATGGGCGCTCTACGGTTCCCATTTAGATCCCCTTCTTTCAATCTTCTTATCTCATAGCTTAAGGATTCTCAAGTGCCATTTTTCTCGCATTCCATCCACTCCATCAAATCAAGCCTATACATAGCCTTAGAAGTTCACTTATCTTGCCCTTAGCACATTTGCATCTTTGAGCCTTATTTCTTAGTTCGCTTGCCTAGAGAGTTGACTCCATTGCCCAATATTCTGCGTAGATCCTTCTAGTTTACCTTGAAATCTCTTTATTCCCACCAATATTTTAAAATCAAACCCAAATACACAATCATAGCTAGCTCTAATATCCGTTACTAAAACAAAGCTAAATCATATGGAGAGATCCCTCTCTAGAGTTCAAGAAGGCTAGATCTTGAATTCCCAAAGCAAGCTTCTTGGTTACCCCCCGGTGTTCTTAACTACAAAGAAAATCCCCTATCCCACAACCCGATAGAATTACTAGGGTGATAACGATGGGCCTTGGGGGGTATTATGATCCTTGGAGGAAACTCCCAGCTGCCTAGAAGAGTTGACAGAGAAAATTGGATCGAGTACAAAGGTGTGAGAGTGGGTTTTACCCTACACCAATTGTTATGGTGCATATATGATGTGTATTACGGGCTTTACTCTTATAATTTTGTTGAAGTAGCATACAACAATTTACATTGTGATATGAGAACCACTCTCTAGAGTATACATCGATTTTGTACACATGGCTTTTTCAGCTTGCTTTTTAAGATATATCATTGGTGATGATCACATGATTATATAATGAACCATTAAGTTGAACTATGAAATTATTCCTCACAAACACACACACACACATATTGATGAATTAATAATTTTTTTCTCATATAATTTTTTTAATCTATTTTGGATTATATATATAATTATTTCTAAGAAGAACGAAAGAGAGAATTCCTTAGCATATCTTCGTAAAACATATAATAGCAAGAAAATTAATCTATTGAAATTTCATTTCCAAACATATTCATGGAGTAAAAATGAAGATTAAAAGGAGATATTCATGGATTTACCTATAACATCACCTCATAATTAAGAATGTAAATGTACAATATTGGTGATACATAGGTTAGGAGAAAATTAATCTATTGAAATTTCATTTCCAAACATATTCATGGAGTAAAATGAGGATTAAAAAGAGATATTTATGAATTTACTTATAACATCACCTCATAAAAGTGTAAATGTCCAATATTGATAAAATTTATTTATATATGATAAATAATAAACCTTTATCTCACATGTATCATATAATCTTATAAACAAACAATTGTATACCGTCAATCCTCAAAACTTTTAAACCTGTCTAATGTATATGTACCTATTTAAAGTATTCGTGGTCCCACATTACAAATGCCCAAACTGAAATATTTGCGCATATGTTATATATGAGCCAATGGTTTAAATAACTACTCCAAGCAGTGAAACAAAAACTTATAACAAAAATATTAATAAAAACTATATCATACGTCCTGGGACTTCAAAAAAAAATAAACCCGATTTCAATCACAAATTCGCGTTCCAAAATAGCTCGTGATGTCACCCTAATTTGTGACGCGAAAACTTCATAGAATACGCCATATAAAAATTCGGGTCCGTTTTTTGTCTTTTCGTACGGGAGGAAAACTCGTGACACGAAAATCAAATTTAATTCCGCCCTATAATGTTTCGGGTCCGGAATTCCACAATGCGGATACGAGCCAAAAAAATAACGCGATCGAATCGCTCGCTTCCACGTGGATGGCTAATTTGGTCTATGGTCTATGGGACCACATTCTTCGAATTAAAACCTCCCGTGTTTACTATTAAATTGTTTCCGTTTCCAAAACAATGCGGCGCTTGTGCAGTGTGTAGGACCGTGATTTCAAAACCAAAATTTATTGTTCATCAGGGCTTTAGAAAGCTAAAGTTTGACGGAGCCATTCAAACAGCATTTAGAAAGCGTGGACAAAGGATGACGGGGTAGTTGAAATTAATATTTCAATATCCCTCATTCACCGATAATACCCTCCTTGGTGCCTTCTTCGCCGGGACTACGATGTGTTCATCAACGGTCGTGGAACCCGATGTCCGTTTTTTCGCCAGGGCATCTTCACAAGTGATCTCTGTTTCCGCAGGATTGCGAGTCTTTCTCGATAGCATAGAATTGGGCAGCTAGACAATCCATACCTTCACAAATCAAATATGCAATTAAAGGAGCCTCTCTCACTATTACTATTTTCTCCCAAATTATGCGCAATCGCAAAGGTGCCTCCATTAACTACTCTCCCTCGCGCCGCTCCGTAAGCCAACCATTTTTGCAAAGGCATATAACTCGTCATTTATTGCATATAAGTGTCGTTATATCGATGGCGCGCGTAGCGTCGCTATTGTAGACGGATCCCTCCAAATGTCGCAATTGCGACACTTAGACATTGTGTCGCAAACAAAGCGTCGCTATTACACGTAGCTCCGCTCTCCAAACGTCGTAATTGCGACACTTAGACATTGTGTCACATTGCGCACGTTTGGAAGCAGGTCGTAAATAGCTGATGCTTTGGGGCATAGTGTTGCAATTGGGTAACGTCTTCCTTCAAACATCGCAATTGCGACACTTTCTCTAAGTTTCGTATTGACGACACTTTTTCTCTGGACGTCGGTGATAGCGACTGGTTTTGGGGCGGGATTGAAAAATTTTGGGGAAATTTCCAACATTTGGTCAAAAGTGCTCGAAACCAAGTGTCTGAATTTCCGCCAAATGTACTAGTGATTTAAGCATTGCATGCTTCTCGATAGTATATCTCCCTTAAAAAAATTTTCAATATACTTGTTTGGATGAGATGGCATCTCCTTTTATTAGATAGCACATCTAATTTTGGAGTGCTTTTTGTAACTCGGCTCAGCTCTAGTTCTGCTGTAGACAGCTTTGTTTCCTTCTCTTGTTAGTTAATGATGGATCGTGTTTTCTTCTCCCTCTTTCTCCTCTACTCCACTTGATTTAAATTCCTTTTCTTTTGCATGCCCGTGTGGCGTGTGCTTCTAGTTTTATTTCAGCCATACTTCACGGGTGGTGGCCGAGTTAGTCGGCCACCTTTCTACCCCTTAAAATATAAGTCTACAAATTAATTATTGTTGGCTATTATGGATGCATAGCAAGGGGTGAGAATTTATACCTTAGTTTACCCCCGTTGTTTCCAAGGTGGTTGCAAGAGCTGGAGGTTGGAGACAAGTCTTTTAGATGTTACGTTCCTCACCATATTCATGTACTCTAAATGAATAGCTTATTGAATGAGAAGCTTCCCGAGTGATCTACTAATATTTGCTTGTATCTCTCTCTATTGTGGATGTCGTGTGGGGTGCTTGAGATGCCATGGGTGGAATTCTTGTTCTCCCCGGAGTCTATTATGCAGACTTTCCTTCTTGTTCTTCTTGCAGTCCATGAACAAATTTAAATTTTTTTTAAGGAACTTCCCGATGTTTGTAGAATTATGTTTGTGTGTTGCTTCTCTTGCTACATTGTGCTCAGAATGGAGGAGTGTGGTGTATGGAGGTGATGGAGGAAGTTATGAAGATGAATGGAGTGAATGATGGGATGGATGGTAAGATAGAAGAAGGGAAAAGAAGATGAATGCTTCCCCTGTGTTTCCGTAAAACCATTAACAACTCCGCAAAACAACAAACACGAAAAAACACAGAGATGCATATGTATATTTTTTTTAATTTTTTTTTGTTCTTTTTCTCTTTTTTTTCTTTTTTTTTGAAAGAAAATGGGTCGCCTCCATGGAGGTTTTCAACCCACAAAATTTCCTTGGGCGCCTCGTAGAGGTTTTCACCCATGGATCTTTATTGTCTTTTTTCTCTCTTTTTATTTAGCAAGTGAGTCGCCTCCATCGAGGTTTTCAACCCACAAGCTTTTTTCTTTTTTTTCTTTTTTCTTTTTTTTAGAAGGTGTGGGAAACTATGGATTTTACCATCACATACAACTCTCTTCTTATTGAATTTATGAACTCTGCATTTGACAAAGGCTTCTTGTAAATTTTAAGTATGTGACCATTGACAAGCAACAGGACTTCTTCCTCATCTATGGTTATGATTTGAACTCGTGCCATTATCAAAACATTCTTCCACTTTGTAAGGTCCTAACCATCTTTTTCATCAACTTGTCTTTTAAAATCTTTAAACCTTGAATCATACAACAATGCCCAATATCCTTCTTGGAAGGTCTTTTGTTAAGTCGCTATATTAATAGTGTAGCCCCTTATTATGTTAGTGTAGCCCCCCTTATTGTTATTATTGTACCCCCTGTAACCCCCCATATTGTTATTATTGTGCCCTTACATTATTATTGTTAGGTCGGCTAGGATTACATTGTGGCCCCACTAGGATTATATTATGGCCCCATGGACTCCTATATATAGAAGGAGGTTTTTGTTCATTTGTATCATCCAAGAATTGTTCATTCATGTAATGTATTTCGGAGGTTGCCCCCTCGAAGTGGCTTATTTTTTAAGGCGTTGATATCTCTTTTTTTCTTCTCTTTTTGGAGTTGGTTACACAACATTTGGTATCGAGGCTTGGGATTCTAGGGGTTTTCGCTGTCTCCAAACGGGTCATCGTGGAATTTTCGCTATAACGTTTTTTATACGAAGCTTCGTAAGCTGAAAGTTTTAGGGTGCGAAGCCGAAATCTTGAGGAAGGTTGTCTAAAAATTTCAGATCTTGGTTCGCAATATTTTCGGGAGATATGATCTCGTGGAAGTTAGGTATTTTTTTCGTGCTCCTAAATGTGTCATCGTGGAATTTGTGCTATAAATTTTTTTCTGCGAAGGTTCGAGAATCTGAAATTCATATGGTGCGAAGCTGAAATCCTTAGGAAATTCTTCAAAAAATTTCAGAGCTTGGTTCGCAATATTTTTGGAGATATGATCTGTGGAAGGTAGTGTTTTTTCAGGCTCTTGAATTGCATCTCAAAGAGGTGATCGTGGGAAAATTTCAATAACTCTCTCTCTGGGCATCGGATTGGAGTGCCGTAAAAAGTGGTCGCAAGTACACAGAATGTAGTTTCTTGGATATCAGTTTCAGAGACGAAGGACGAAACAGTGACACGTGTCAAGCCGTACAAGTTCGCTCTATTGAACCAGTCCAAAGTTGGGTCATTGTGGGAGATTGGAAATAACTTTGTCTTGAAGAATCCAAATCAGATCATATCTGTGGCATTTGAAAGACAGTTCAAAAGGCTACTACAACAGTGAATTTCAGATATTTAGGATTCTCAATTACAAAGATAATTCAATTTCAATACAGAGCTCCTAAAAAGCAAGTAAAAGGTGTGTATTTTTTTCCAATTACATAAGTCTTGTTTGAAGAATCAAGTTGAATTGATTCCAAGGGCATATTGAAGAATTTTTGTTAGTAATGGGTTCTATTATGCCTCCAAAAAATAATTCCATATCCATTAATCCCTCAAAAATCTATACTATGACACATGAAGAGGAACAATTGCAGTATGAGATATCAAAATTATGGTACCTAGTGCAAAAAGTTTCAATCTTACGAAGAGCAATTGAAGATGAAATAAAGTATGGTTTAAAAATCAGAAATGGAGGCTAATTTGGATGGTTTGAAGGATCAAATAATAGTAAATATGGATGATAAATTAGTGGAAGATCACATCGAGCATCAACAACAAGTTCTCCAACTCTCAAAGGATAACCCAACTTTGGTGCGTAATCTAATGAAACAACTAGAAGATCAACATCAAATCGAAAGAAGTTATGAAGTAGCCATAGAAACAAGAACTCGACAAGTACGATCAATTTTAGAGTATCTCAAAGAAGTGGAAGAACTTTTCCCGTAAAATATTTCACATGGGAGGATGAGAATTTGCATACTGTAAGCATCAAGAAATAATCGAGTCGTTGAGGACAACACTTTTTTTGAAGGAGAGGGGCATGTTAAGTCCCTATATTAATAGTGTAGCCCCTTATGTATGTTAGTGTAGCCCCCCCCTTATTGTTATTATTGTACCCCCGTAACCCCCATATTGTTATTATTGTGCCCTTACATTATTATTGTTAGGTCGGGCGTAGGATTACATCATGGCCCCACTAGGATTATATTATGGCCCCATGGACTCCTATATATAGAAGGAGGTTTTGTTCATTTGTATCATCCAAGAATTGTTCATTCATGTAATGTATTGGAGGTTGCCCCCCTCGAAGTGGCTTATTTTTAAGGCGTTGATATCTCTTTTCTTCTCTTTTTTGGAGTTGGTTACACAACATCTTTTATTTGATGTTCTTGTTATGTCATACCTTCCTTTTGTAGCCGAACTACCTCTATGTGAAGAAGTGCTTGCATTCCGAACTCATCCAATCGATTTAGTTGCAAAAAATTCTCTTTTTGAGCATTTGATAGATCTAGATTTAATTCAGATGCCATTCTTAAAGTATTGAATTCAAACTCAACCGAAAGTAGAGCTTTCTTACCATAGACTAGTTCATAAGGAGTGAATCTTGTTGTTTTCTTCCAAGTAGTGTTGTAGGCCCAACTAGATTCTCGCTAATCGTCACCGCCAAATATTTTTTCATCGCTACTCACAACCTTGGTGAGGATGCTCTCTAAAGCTCGTTAGTTACTTCTACTTGGCCATTCGCTTGAGGATGATAGGCGTAGGAAGTTTTATGCTTAATCTTGTGCTTCCTCAAAATATTCTCAATGAGGTGAGAGGTAAATTGTGATCCCTAATCAATGACTATTTCTCTAGGGTATCCAAATTTATGAAAACACATTCTCCCCTCGTAAATTCTACTACTTTATCCTTGGGCTGCTACCTTCACTTCTTTTTCTTTAGCCCACTTTGTCGGGTAATCAATGTAGACTATGATATACTTTTTTTGTCCGATGGTGGATCGATAGGTCCAACAAAGTCCATGCCCCACTTATCAAATGGCTCAAGATCCACCCGAGGGGTATAAAGGAATTTCATCTCTTTGTGTGGGTTTCCCCATCGTTTGGCAATCGATCACACCCGTTGGTGTATCTTCCGAACCTTGGTGAAGGGTAGGCCAATAGTATGCTTCCTCGAAAAACTTTGTGAGGAGTTCTCTTGCGCAAAGTGTCCTCCACATGGGCAGGTTTCTTGCATGACATTCAGAGAAGATATCAAAAAATTCTTCCTCCTCACACATCTCCTTAGGGATTTGATCAAGGCCTAGCTTGAAAATATTTCCCCCAATCCATGTGAAAGGGGCGCTTTTTTCCGATGATTTTGCTCCTCTCATTGAATGAAAGATTAGGGGGAAGTTTTCCACAGCACTGTAGTTGGCTATATCATCAAACCATGGTGAGTTGATATGGCAAAGAGGTGTTCATCTCTGGAAGTCGGTCATCCACCATTCCTTCTTTCACCTCCGCAGAGAACTAACTCGATAAAATCTATAACAACATTTTCTCTTTCCGTGTTTATCAACAATAGTCAAATCAAATTGTTACAAAAGTAACAACCATCTAATTATCCTAGCATTTACATCTCGGTTTGTTCATTAAATACTTGATGGTTGCATGGTCAATGTGGACAAAGGTATGATATCTAGTGACATAATGCCTGAATTTTTTTCAATGCATGGATAATGAAGCATCTCTCTCAAGAATAGTATAATTCAAATCTTTGCCCTTTGACAAATTCTATTGATGAAATAAATGGCATAAGGGAATTTTTCCTCTAATTGTCCTAATGTTGTCCCTATAGCTTTGTCGGATGCATCAGTGTGGATGTGGAAAGGCAGAGTCCAATTTGTACCTCGGAGGATGGGGGTAGTGGTCAACTATTTCTTAATGAGCTTGAAAGCCTCTTGACAAGGACGAGACCAAATAAACCTTAATCCTCGCCAATAACCCAAATACGTACAGCCATATTGCTGAAATCTTCGATCAACCTTCTATATAGTAACCAAATTTCAAGCCTAAGAAACTACCGACATATTTCTAATTTTGAGGAGTAGGCACCCTTTTGATGATAGTGATTTTTTTCAGTTCACTCGTATTCTCGCTTGGGATATGGAGTGTCCTAATACAACCCCTCGCTTCCTCTCAGAATTCACTTTTCTAGGCTCAAGGAGAGATGTGCATCTCTGCTGCACCTCCTTAGTAATTTACCCAAATTCGAGAGAGCTTCCTGAAGTCATCCCCATATGGTGTGAAATCCTCCATGTAGATTTCGACAGAGTCGTGACTAACTTAGAAAATATACTCAGGACATCCCTTTAAAGGTGGATGGGCACGTACAACCCAAAGGAGATATCTTATAAGCAAAGATACCCCAAGGGAAGGTGGAAGTAGCTCAACCTGGCCCTCGTGGCTGGGATTTGAATCGATTGTACCCACCGAACCCATCTAAGAAGGAAAATAACTTCTTCCCTCCAAGGGCATCCAAGGCTTGGTCTATAAAGGAAAAGGGAAATGGTATTTCTTGGTGGCTTTACAAGTCTTTGATAGTTAACACAAATTCACCACTTCCCCATTATTCTTTGGGACTAGACAAGAGGAGACACCCACTCACCGTCGGATATAGTGATATATGAACCTCGCATCCAATAGATTCTCGCAAACTCTTCTTTGACTATGTCCTTCTATTCATGTTCATCCTTATTTAAGGTTTGTCTCATAGGCTTGCATCTTTCTTTGATGTAAATGTGGATGCCTACATATCAAGGATGCACCCCTTTCATGTCCTTGTAATCCCATGCAAATGCTTCTAATATTTTCTTTTCAAAAGCTAGCATACCGCTTCTTATTCATTCGAGAGGTTTGGGTTGGATTTTCAGACCTAGATGGGGCCAAACTCAATAGACTTGACAGGTTTCATAAGTTGTCTCAACTCGAGAGAACTTCCATCCAAGGTTGGCTTTTAGACTCTTTGACTAAGGTTTCGAGATGAGTGTTAGTGGAGGATTGTTTTTGAATGGCATGGTTAACGAGTTCATCTTCAACAAGCTGCCCCCTCTAAGAATATCATCTATGGTACAGATAAGGGAAATGTTATATAACTCATCTTCTCTATCCTCCAACCATAGGGAGATCATGATCAATGGAAGGCTGTGTTGGAGGATATAACACTAGTTGTTTAGACAAAGACTCATTTTTGATAGTCATGTTTCCGACCGTAATAAACTAATATAAGACCGCAATGGCTAACCAAGGTCTCCTAAGATGAGAGGGATAGCCATTAAACTTGGTTTTTGGTTGCAGTACCAAGAAATCTATAGGATACTCCCAAGAGTCACTGGTAAAACTACAAATATCTCCTCAACAATTCCTTCCGGGAGTTGATGTGTACCGACCGGCAAGTGGCAAATCATAGAGCTCTGTCCCTCAGTTGAGATTAAGTTTCAACATAGTTTCCTTTGGTCATGATATCGATGGCAACCCCTAGATCAATCAGGAGTGCTGGGGGACTATGACACCTGCTTCATATGCACATCAACAACTAGACTACTAAGGTCCAAGTATTTTGGAAAGATCACCTCCCCCAACATCGTCGCATAATTGTCCTACCAGTATCGATGGTGTATTCCCTTCCTTCTCCTAGGCTTCTTGAAGCACTTTTATTTGATGAGCCTATTGTAGATAGGGACATCCTTAATGGCCTAGAGAAGTGGTATCTTTACACACTAATTTTTCCAATTTCCCCGGAGTTCGCCTCCTCCGGGGTGTGGTGACTAGGTGGATTAAGCGCTCGAGAAAGGAGGTTGTCGGATCCTCGAGTGTTATCTTCTTCCTTTCCTCCTTAACCCCATGTGTGGAGATGGGGGATGGTTGTCCTGGGAGTACTCTTCCCCGACCGAGATTAACTCCTCCTCCCCCGTATCTCCACAACATAAGCCGGATGGGATGTTTGTCCATTGGGGAGCCTGAATGGGCTCCTATCTCGTTGTTCGGCTCGGATTGGGGTCAGTAGGTATAGGTAACCCAGGTGGAACACCAAGAGTAAGCTGAGGCTTAGATTTGGGAGGAATTAGAGCAGTAGTAGTTTATTTTGAGACCTCCACCCTGGGATGGATTGCCCCACCGAGGTTCTTGGGGAACATACCAACGAAATGGTTGGTTTACTAGCCGAGGATGATATGAAGGGTTGGAAGGCCAAGTAGGAGGTGTAGACCCAGATGGGAGGAGTGGGGATGTACCAAGGTTGCATGGGTGCACTCGATTGTTGTAATAGTAAGAGTAAGGTGCGCCCTTGCATACCTTGTTGATATGACCGGTGGTCTGGAGGCCTTCTCTCGGGGTTGATGAAATATAGTTTCTCCAGTACTGCTTTCCCACCTTGATATACAACTAAAAGTCCGTGTAAGGAGGGACACTTGTTTGTGGTATGATTCTCTTCACAGACTAAGAACCCTATGACATTTAGTGGAAATTAATTTCTGTGCTTCCTGGTACATCTAGGAAAAAATATGGGCCAGGTTCTCTTTGCATTCTCTTTGCTTCCTTTGACCTCGCACGTGTCCATTTGCAAAGAAAAGTTGTGCAACATGTCACTCTTCAAGTCCTCTAGTATGTTTCAATCTCTAAGTGAAGGTGGAAGAGGAAGGGAAGCTGGATGTACTTTTGGTTGGTTCACTTTCCTTCCTGCCGCCCTAGAATGGTTCCCGAAGACAGCTTTGATTTTTTCATGTGTTTTTTGGTAGATATATCCTCTTGATAACATATTCAAGGTTTCTATCATCTCTTCACCGATCCCTTAAGAAGTAAAGTTTAAGTGAGTCATGACTTAAGAGCAATTGGCTCTCTTATAGTTCAATTGAAACCCTTCTCATAACTCTAGGGGATTCATCAGCCCTAAAGTCATCCTAAATATCTCATCCTTATTTTCCTGGGACCTTAGCATTTGTACTTGTCACTCAAGGTCTCTCCGATCCGTGCCTAGGTAGTGATGCTATCCCTAGAAAAACCCATGAACCAAGACAAGGTCGCATCCTTAAGGGTGGATGGGAATGGTCACAACTCTTTGATCATCGCAGGTGTAGCCATAAGTCCTACAAACAATAGCAAATTCAAACATGAATGTGTTAGGGTCCTCGTGAGTAAGTCCATGGAAGTGTGGAAGAGTTGAGGGGCTAATGCTTTTGTATTAGTTTCCCACCTTCTTCTATGGGAAAGGCTCTCTAGGTCCCAACCATGGTCAGATAGGCTAATTAAGTCCCCGCTTGAAACAAGGTCTTATTATTCTTCCCTAATAGGATCCTCAAAATATTCAAGGCTCTCCTATAGGGCTCCAACTTCACCGCCACTCAATAAGAGTGAAGAAGGCTAAAGAGTGATGTAGGTTAGTAAGATTTGTCTTTGGGTATCCCTAGTCCTACGAGGCATGAAAATCAGATATTTTTGTATTTTTTTAAATATTTCTTTAAAATGACATGAAAAGAAAGGAAAGCAAAAAATAATGCTAAAAACAAAATCAAACATCTACTAGACACCTCCTAGGCAATCTATTACCCAAAGTGGTGAGCCCGATATTCCACCAAGAGTGTTGCAACTCCTGTGGGCTACCCTACTTTACTTTATCAACTCGGGGTTCATACAAACTTTGAGGTGATAGTGATATATACACAAAGCACATGCACTCTATTCATGTCATCCTCTTCTACTTTACAAAAGGGTGCTTATTTCTTAAACTTTGATAAGAATCGAAAAGTAGATCATTGAACGGAAATGATAGAAAGGAAAACTAAACTAAATTTCTAAAAAGAAAGACAAGAATGAAACTAATTTAATTTGTAGAAAGGAAAGGACAAGAAGGGAACTAATTTAACTTGCTAAAAATAAATGGAAAGGGAAAAACCAATTCTAAAACCACATCAATTTAAAATTAGGCCAAAATGCACTCTACTTATCCCATAGTCTATCTAACATGCTTCTATCCAAGGCAGTCCAAACTATCCATGACTTAATTCACTTGAAAACGGTTGATTTTATGTACTGAGGAAGAAAAAGGCTAAAGTGGCGACTGAGGGCTTAGCACATGAAACAAAAAGGCTCGTAAATGGAAAACGGGGGTTAAAACCTTATAAAACCTTATAATATGGTAGAAATGGATTTGGAGCATAAATGAATGGAAATATGCAATGGCGAGATGCGATGGAGGCTAAAGTTGCTATATGATATCGCAATCGCAACTTCGCAAAAATTGGAGCGGTAAGCATTAAGGAAAGAAATGAGAAACGCGATTTACATTTGTGATGCGAGTGGTGACGTGGAGGAAGGGGCCGATATCACAATCGTTGTATCGAGTGGTGGTGGGGTGAAACAGAAAATGGTAAAATTTGTGATATGCGATATCGCAATATCGCAATCGACAACGATGAGTGATAAGTCTTAAATAAAAAGGGGAAAAGAGTTGCGATGCGATCATGCGATACAAAATTGCGTAAGTTGGAAAGGAAGGGAAAAAGGTTGCGATCCGCGATATGCGATGTCGCAACACCCGATCGGCGAGAAGAGCGCTGCAGTGCTAACGGAACGACGCGTGAAACAATGAAAAGTGCGAAATGCAAAGTACTAGAAGTGATTTCGAGAGGAAAGGCTAAACATGTGTTTTGATGGTTTTTTCAAGCGTTTAGCGTTAACAAGGTAAAGGTAACTATGAACAAGAAAAACAAAGTGAACAAGGTGCTCGAAGGGTTTAAGTGTTGTTAGGGGGAAAAGGTGGGTGCAACAATTGAAAAATGAGCGAAGAACAGGAGGGACAGGAGGCGCACCAAAAATTCTAAGTGTAACACACCTTGTAGATGCATGCACGTAAAGCCGAAAAAGAATGTGGGATAACAACAATGAAAGAGAGGCTCGACTCGATAATGTTGTTTCTTCCCTAAACTCAAACAAAAAGCAATTTTTGGCCTATGGGAAGGTCTACTCCCGCTCGAAATCTATTGAAAGAGATGAGAGGTAGGTGGCTTGACCACAACTTTTGGATTTTTTCCCTGTCCCACTACCTACAAACAAAAAACTACAACAAACAAACCGAAAGCAAAGACTAAGCAAAGAATCCTTGAAGCATAAATGAAATTATCAAAAGCGGGCCACGTAAATGACGTAAAGCAAAGAACTAATACAATTGTAGAGGATGAGGCACATAGATTGGGCCCTAACCCACGAGCCTAGCCTCCGAAACTTAAATCAGCCGCCTATTTCATAAAAGAATAACCTCATACACTTCTCGAAAGTTTGATCACCGTAAATAATAAAGAGCTCAATAACTTGCAACAGTAGTTCCATTGGAATCGACTAGCATTGGCTAACTCCTCCCTAGCTCTAGCTCGTCTATTTTTTCTATAGGGTAGCTACCAACGGCTCCCTAGAAATGGTGTTTGAGTCTCGACTCCCAAGAACAAATATTGAGTACACCTCTTTGAGTTTTGGATGCCCTCCGAATTCGAATGAGAGGATCCTTGGGATCCTTTGGTCGCTTTGGAGTTCAAATTGATGGAGAGAATCTAGGTGGAAAACTTCCTATAATTCCTCCTCGTTGTCTCCTCCAAGTCTTTATGATAAAAATCTTTATAAAAATGCTTAATAAATCATGATTTTCCGTACTCAACCTCATTAGGTACTCAATCACCAAATTACATAATAGCATTATAAAACCAAATAATAATAAAAATGCAAGAAAAATAGATCTAAGAAGGAAAAAAGTGACTATTAACTCCCTTAAAATATGTCTAATTATGGAGCTCAATAAGTAGATCAACTAAAAGATGTTTGGTGGCACCAGTGAAGCAAATTTTCAATCATGAATTCAATCATACTTATGCACATCATATATGGATGGATGTTCAAAACGGAATAATATTTTAATTACTTGACCAACTAACAAATGATATGTCATGTTCAATCAACATCTCAAACTAAATCAGAGTGTCCAAGGATTTACATTACACAAAGACATTTCAACTACTCTCTTTAAAATGGAATTTTTCCAAATTTAGAAATCAATTCATCATGCCATGATACATCATTAATGATATTCAATCAATCTCCTCTACTTATATTTTCAGAGGCTTGTCACCTAATGCTGATAGACTATCAATATGTATAATCAAATCCATAGTCAAAATCAAGGCCATACATTGGAACTCATTATCTTGACATCACTCGTATAATCGTGAAATATAAAAAATATGAATCGAGGAGCTTGTATCATGCAACACTTACAAGAATAATGCGTTATCACGCTAACATATCCAACCTTACTCAAATCAAAGTTGTGTCAATAAAATCAGCTCATCAAAGTTTAGATAGTCAGTAAAACTATTATCAAAGACATTGATTTCATAGTATCAATTCTTTCAACCAAAGATGTAGAGCACATATCAATTCTTGACTTCATTTCATGTCAATCTCTCAAGTCTCGATACATTTAACATGTCATTATAGGCTATTTCCATCATTAGGATGCAAGTGCATACACATCTTCAGATCAGCCACAATAACCATTGTGATAGGAACAAGGAGGCCAATACAGAACCATACTTTTGTATACTCACATACGAAATTAATGTCACTATGCCTACATAGAATTTTCATCTAGGGAAAATCAATTATCGCCGCATAAAATCATACCAAAACCAAATGTGCGATCATGGTAAGATCTATAATTCTAGACATATCTTAATCATTAAGAAGAATGTCAAAAATACCAAACATAGTTTATCAATTTCAATTAGCCAAAAATGTGCAAAGATAACCTTCAAACATAATGACATATCCATATAAATGTCTCACCACCCGCACACACAAGTTTGGTCTAAAATTACGAAATTTTCTCTTCATTTACGTATCTTCCTCGCATCTTCAATACATCTACAGAATCGACATCTTCCAAGTGACCATCTGATTTCATGCTTAATTCCAACAATTCCATAAATTATTACAATGGAAAGACAAATTAGAGATCCATGGATTCGATTATAGATCAATTATATAAAACTTCATTTATGTGCCTATCAAGCATAGTCACATCTATTAGCCTTCCTTTGCGAATAAGGCTCAAACCTCTCGTAGATCAACTATTTCAAGCACTCATAAATCATATTTCAATAGATCATAGACCTGCAATATGAGTAAGAATATTTTAGGAGGGACGTTCTCCTCTCTAAATGAGAATCCACTTCATTCATGCCATCAACCCGTTCATGAAGTCATGCAACAATAGATTTGTTAGATCATAAACACACATCTAACAAGTGACTGGCTAGTATCATGTCATAAATCTTTCGTCAAGGGCTATCAGCAGTGTTGATGATGTGACAAATGCAATCTTTATGATCCCAAATCAATACATCAAGTTAGAGCATTTAATTTCACCCCATGGTATAACCGCATATAGTCAAAGATCCTGAAACATCAATCGCATAGATATGCCTCTATCATCACTAGTTTTCCAATACCACGGATTTCATAATCAATAGGATCAAGCTATATTATTCAACGAATAAAGTGCAAACACTTTTTCCAAGGTGCCATCATGCTTATCACAAGCATTATCAATATCATATAAACTAGGTAACATTCTATAAGAGATCTAATGACCCCTATGCATATCAAGGGTCAAGAATACCATCCACTAGAGCCAAAATCGTGGATTCAAAAAATATCAAGTTATTCCACTATATCCAAGATCAACAATCACATCAATTACTCATGCATAATCAAGCATATCACCATGATCAAAACATCCAATACCAAGTGCACCATCATCATAGGAAACTTAAATCCCAATCACTCTCATATGCATGCATGAGCCATCCTAGAAGGAGGCATTCTCAATATATCGTAGGGCTTACCTAGCCATACAATGTTGTACCCCAAATCATAACATTACAATAATAAACCATGCATGCCTTGTGGTATTACCTCCGTGCATGTTCACATAGGTAGCTTGTAGTGCTCAAGTGCCTCTTTACCTTTTCCATATCTAGCCATCTTTCCCTTTTTCTTATTATCCCAATTCAATTTCTAGATATGAAATCACATAACCATCACATTAAATGCTAATATAACATAAATAAATCGACTAAGACAAGCCAAGATAGGAGAGAAAAAAATATCTTAATTTTCTTCTTATTCAAACAGAGAGAAACTATAATTTACAACAATCACCGGTGGATTCCCCCTAGCCAACAAAGACTTCATTGGTCAAAGTCCAACAAATCAAGTCTCCAATGAATCTTGGTCAAAATTTGGTCAAACTCTGCCTTTAGACAAATTCAAACAGCCCAAACTAGTCCAAAAAATATAGTCAATCGTAGTGGTCAAAGTCTCAGCCAAAACAACATCCAAAGTTGCGATCAACAACAGCCAAAGTCAACGATCCGTCTCCGTTTTTTGTGCCTCCAATCGCGGCCTCTCCAAATCAAAAATTTGAATCTCAAAAGTGAATTAAAATATGAGTGTTGACCCAAAGTCAACACCTGTCAACGTTGTCAAAGAAATTCCTAAACAAGTCTGAAAATCGCTGTTGTTCCACATGTGTGAAGGGAGAGAGAAAGCCTCTTAGGCTTGCATTTAACCAATCGATAAGAGAGAGATGTGAGAGATGAATGACCGATGAATGATCGATGAAATGAGGATCATGTATCTCCTATTTATATCCATGACTCGTGGGTGTGTGACACATATTTTGGGGCTTGTGAGCCTACATTACACTCGCCGACCTTGACATATTGCACCCGTGTGGAAAATAAATTCAAAATCCAACTTCACCTCATCCAAACAACAGATATTTAGATCAATATTGCACCTTTCCGAAAGAGGAATCCAAAAAAATATCATCTCCATCATATAAGCAAGGTAACAAGGATTTGCACTAGTTTCCAAATTTAACACTCCCTCTCAACTAGGAGAACTCCACCGTCTCATCCATCCTCACAACCTATGCAAATTCCTGTCATCCAGCACTGCCCATCATGTACTATCATATATCATCCTACAACTCTGTGTCATCCGTCATTTCGATTTGCTGGGATCTTCTCTCGTTATAGAAGAAATAATAAGAAGATATGATCGAGAGGAAATAAAAAACCATTAGGGGAATTTTGAGGTCTAAAATGGGCCTCCTAAGGAAACTACAAAATAATAGTAGAAATAATAAAGTAAGATTTGATTACATCATCAAATTTGTAGAGGAAAAAGGAAAAACTATTTAACTCATTTTCAACATAT
Source organism: Pinus albicaulis (assembly GCA_034641835.2). Taxonomy (NCBI): domain Eukaryota; kingdom Viridiplantae; phylum Streptophyta; class Pinopsida; order Pinales; family Pinaceae; genus Pinus; species Pinus albicaulis. The sequence goes on along the minus strand of CM076573.1, from coordinate 738,283,096 downwards.
CTTCCATGGTTTTACCCAAATTCTCAAGTTAAAATGTCGATTTATTATTCTGATTTCTCATCCAAGTAGTACCATTTTTTCATACTTCATCGACCTTGCCACACGAAACTAAGCAACACATGAAAAACGTGATTGCAAACATGTTTTTTCATGTATTTATCATTTTTCAGGTAGCAGTCCATCAAAGTATGTAACATGGATACCTTGATGAGAAATTAAATTTTTCATCCAATCTATACTCCCACAAATTGAGTAAAAACTTAGGGAGATAAGCTGAAATATGAGTTGAAAAAGTAGTTTTATTATTTTATTATTTTTACTTTTTACTCCAAAAATGGTGAATCATCGCCCATGGTTGACATCATCATCTTGAATCCTATTAGTTCTTATAAAGTTTATTTTTGTTGTACATTTTTCTTAGGAGGCCCATTTTCAACCTCTAAATTCCCTAATGACCTTGCCACTCTCTACCGACCCAAGTCACTTTTAGAGGTAAAAACCTCAACCATACTTCGATCGCGATGAAGTGTTGGACACAGCATGAGAGTACAACAATACATGATGCATCCTCCAGAATAGCTATGGTCTCTATCCTCATTTCCCAACTCATCGCTTTTCGTATGAGAGGTACTTCTGTACTACATGGATAGATGTAGTATGTATCAAAGAGAGGGTGAACTAGCTCAATATCTGGGACAGTATACCAACAAGGTAAGGCAAACCTAGACTTGTGGTTTATTATAGCTCCAAGTAGCTATCCCCAAGCCCCCTAGAGCTCCCGGGAGCTCATAGTCCAACTCAAGCTGGACCCTCATCATAGGGTTTGTCCATGATACCAAGCATCTCAATCGAAGGTTAAGAATTTGACCTTCCCCTGGGGCTTCGTGAGAATTTCTACGACCTTCTCATTAGTCCCAATGTGATGGAGCTTTACGTGCCTTGTTGTACCATGTCCCGGTAGTAAGCGGTGTACCTAATATCAATATGCTTGGATCTACCATGGAGCACGAGATTCTCATAAAGATGAATCCCACTTTGGTTGTCACAAAGGATCATGGTGGTATTCATCACATTAAATAGCTCATTGAAGAGATTTCTCAACCAAATAGCTTCACAATAGGCCATACTTGTCGCAATGTATTCGGCCTCGCGTGTTCTCAGCAACCGATTTCTCCTTCCGCTCATCCAAGTGATTGAAGCAAAACGTAGGGTGAAGCAACATCCGCATGTGCTTTTACGATCCACCACACTTATTTCAATTCGATACATCGATATATCTATGGAGCCTCATACTCCCAAGAAAGTACATCTCAACCCATTGTTGGTTTTTCTCGAGATAATATCTCTTCAAGAGATTATCGGGCATCAATCCTAAAGGAATGATGAGGATTGACCATGTACACTAACGTGTTCACCGCAAAACATATGTCCGGATGTGAGTTCACTAAGAACATCAACGCCCCCACGAGCCGATGATACTGGGTGAGATTTCCCAAATCAAAGCCTAACAACACTTCCACACAACTTATTAAAGTTTAGTCTCCACTGAGTAGTCAAAGAATTTACAATCCACCATCCCAAATCTCTCCTGGGAAATAGCCTTTCACAACATATCTTCTCCTTGAGAAAGGAAAATCTCACCTAGCTTTTGCAAGACCTCCAAGCCTATGAAATAGTGCATCGCTCCCAGGTTCTTCATCTTGAACTCAAGCTTGCTCCCTCTTACATTGATGAATGAGAGGGTCAACACCCGTCGTTAGCAGATCATCCACATAGATAACTAGAATGAGAGGTTTGTCATTATCAACCTTAAAGTAAAGGTTTGGATCAACATCACTTTGATTAAAGGCCAAATTCATCAAGTAGCTATCGAGCCTTAGGGGCTTACTTCAACCAATAGAGGGTTTTCTTCAACCAACATACATGTGTGTCTCTATCTCAAACTTCGAACCCGCAGGTTGTTCCACATAGACCTCTTCCTTGATTGAGCAATGTAAGAAGGAAGTATTAACATCCATCTGATGTAGACTTCATCCTTCCGATGCAAAGCAAGGGAAATGATCGATCGCATGGTGGTGTAGCGGCTACTGTGTGAAAAATATTTCATCATAATCAATGCCTTCCTTCGCAATAAGCCTTGGGAAACAAATATTGCCTTTTGGAAATTTTCAGCACTTCCATCGGCTCCATGCTTTATCTTGTAGAGCCATTTCGAGGTGTCAACAAAATTTTCCTTTGGTCTAGGGACCATCCCATACATCATTCTTCATGATGGACTAATATTCCTCATGCATAGCATCCTTCCAAACTCGATGCTTCAAGGCTTCTCTTCAAACGTCACAGTCTGGACAGCACAATGGTTCTCATGTCCGCTAGGGTACCCTTGGTACCTATTCGCCAGCTTCTTTACTTTCACAGAATGTTCCCCTTGGAGAAATATGTCTCTCGGCATCTTCGAGAGCATCTTTAAGCCATGAGGGTCTCCTTTTATTTGAAGAAGGTGGATTCATAGAATCCATCGACTCAACATCTAGCATTGGTTCATCCTTCCCGTTCTTCCTACTTCCCTACTTCTTCTTCTTCTTCTTCCTTTGAGATAGGAAGATCTCTAACCTTCTTGATGGCAACATCTTCATCGAAGGTGACATCATGGCATATCTCCACTTATATTTGACCATACACATAGGTTTTATATGCCTTCGAGGTTTCACTATAGCCCAAAAACATTCCCTTATTTTAAGTACTCCTACTTTCTTTCTCTTTTCTTTTAGCACATGAAAATAAACGGGACTTCCAAAACTCTAAAATGAGAGACTTGTGGGCTTTACTAGATAATAGTTCCTCGAGATTTTGGAGTCCAATGCGTAATATGGGCATCTATTTTTAACATACATAGTGGTGTTGGAAACTTCTCCCATAAGAACTTTAGAAGACCTTGGTCGTAAAGCATGGCACAACTAGCTTCCAAAATGGTTCTATTCTTCCTTTCAGCAACACCATTTTTTTCGGGAGTATACACAAGAGTGGTCTCCTCTTACCGCCAATTTCCCCGCAATAGTCATTGAATTCATTTGACTCATATTCGGTTCCATCGTCGGTCCTCAAAATTTTGATCGTCTTCCCCGTTTGATTTTCAACCAAGACCTTGGCTGCGCAAGACCACTTAAATGCTTCATCCTTTTCTTCAAAAAGTATCCAATTTTTTAAGTGGAGAAGTCATATATATATAAAAGTGATATAATATAAGCATCCTCCCAATGATGTTATGGGAAACATACCAGATAGATCAGAATGAATTAATTGTAAAATATCATATGTCTTCGTGACACTTGAGGGGAATGATCCCCTTTTATGCTTTCCTTTCGCACAACCCTAACATACATCTTCGTGATCATCTTTGAAATCGGCATACCTCGTCACGACCTTCCTCGTTTTGGAAGGATTTATAATGTGAAGGTGTGCAAATCTCCTCGTGCCATAGCTTGTATCAAGAGTTGTGTCACATGTCATGGCTCCCAATGGACTTCCTCCAACCTAATAGAGTGTCATGAACACCGAACCAAGAGTGAACGCTTTCTTTGAAGTTCCTCTTCCAAATTCGTACCTTTCCATAGATGAATTCCACCTTGAATCCTTTGTCTTCCATTGCTAAGATAAACACTATATTCTTCTTTAAATCGGGTACAGAAAAAACATCTGCAGTTTAAGGGCTTTGACCTTTGATTTAGATGAAGGGTCACAATCCTTGTCCCTTTTATGGGATAGGTGGCATTGTCTCCAAGGATAATCTCCAAATTAGTATCCTTTTCAATCAAATCGTAGAGGGCTTCTTTTATATCCATCGAAGTGCCTTCGTGCACCACTACCAATCAACCAATTATCCGTAGTGCCTGGAGGAGATACATTAGAGAGGGAAGATATAAGAATATATTAATTTTTCTTATCAACAACATTGATTCATCATACCTGGAATTTCTTGGACTCTTGAAATGTTGACCGTTTCTATTTCCATTTCGATCAAAGGGAGCCTTCCTCTTTCCTTTCGAACATGTTGTTCCATTTATTTCCATTCCCCTTGAAGTTGTTGTTTTCATTATCTCGGGAGAGACCCTTTTATTGGGGCACTCTCTTGTGTAATGACCAAACTTGTTACAATTATAACATCTCCCCTTACTTCCTTTGGTAATCGCTCTTCCATGATTTTGATTTCTTTGGACCAAGATTATTCCTCTTATTTGCATGAACGGTGAAGGTAGTAGGGTCACTTCCATTCCCATTTGAGGGATGGTCTCTCTCCATCATCCTTGTTCTCTTGAGTGCATCTCTTTCATAATTCATCCAAATTAGGAATTATATTATTGAGAATAGTAGTGTTAAATAAATACCATGGCCAAGGAAGACTCCAAGAGAAATGAGGGTGAGCACTGTCAGCTATAGCCTCTCCAATAGCTAAGACATCATTCTTGATTTTAGTGATCCTCATGAAGTAGAATTGATGTGTTATCACCCGAAAATTTTCTAAACTTTGAAAGTTTACCTTGTTTTAGTCATAATGTCAAATAGGTCTTGCGTCATTTCATTCTTGATAAAGGTAGGTGATAGGTTTAGAAGTCTTAAAAATTTAGTTTTCATTTCCAACAAGGTCTTTAAGTCTCATCCCATGGTTGAAAAGTCTCATCATTCATTTAGAAATCATGTTTTAAACTTTTGGAAAAATCCTTCGCAATTAGCCACAAAACCATAGTTTCGTAGCACTATTAGTTCAAAAACTAAACTTTTGCGCTATGAAAGCGTCAAGCATTTTCATAGCACACATTTCACCGAAATTGCACTAGGTGCGCTACGAAAGCGCGTATTCTCCAGGAAATGTCATGTCAAATCATAAAACCGTCGAATCCACAGTTATCATACAATGACATCATAGTGAGTCGGCGAGGGATCATTTCAAAAATATTTAACCATTCATACCCATCATTACTACTATAGAGGTGTCATTTGTGAAAATAAGTTTCCAAGTTTGAAAAGGCCGATATGTGTTACTCGTCTACTATATCAAGTAGTGAAACATATCTCTGCTTCAAGTTTAAGATTATGGTCATCTTACACCAAAGCTATTCTAGTCTACTATTAAGTGAGGTTGATCTTACTATCAAGTGAGATTGATCCTTAAATTCTCAAGGAAACAAAACAAACAAATTTCTCAAGGCAAGAATGACAAGAGAGAAAAAGAATCATAGGTCGTGACATTGTTTAAGGTCCTAACCCAGCACAAGAGTTATAGTTGAAGACAAAACAAGAGCAGATGCTTTCGTAAAGGTGGATGTTTAAAGTTCATGGAAAAGTCACATGGTGGACAAACAGGTCAAGTATCAATAGAATTTTCTTTTCATTTCAATGGTACAAATACAAAGGTGGGAATGTTGAACATGTCAAGAATTTTAAACTATAACTCTAGTGATCGAGATTCCTAGAGGACAGTGAAACATGGTTTAAGGGTTTCAAATTTGATATGGAGGCATGCAAGGTGTTTTTAAAGCCGAATATACAGAGATGGATTTTAAATAATGCAATTCTTAACCGCATTAAAGATAGCTATGCTAAACTACTCTTCAATATCCAAAGAGATATTTCACATGCGAGGGCAAAAAGTACCACAAAGTTTACTCCTACCATTTCAAACTTATATTACACTTCATAGGTATGATATTCCCAGACTTACCATTTTTCCCGTATAGAAGCATTGCTAAAATGGTTGATAAGGTTCAAGTGAAATCCGGAAAGTGTGAAACATCTCTATTTCACCATGGCATAATCAACCGTTGGTCTTGAATGAGCTCAAAAATATTAATAGAGATTGGTCATATTTGCTATTTATATGTGGATTTGGAATAGAAGCTCAAACTCTAGTCAATAACCCTAAGGCAAAAGTATTCTACCAGTTGGTAATCCAGCGAACATGTAGTTACAAGGAAAAAAGGTTTATGAAATTGAAGCATAGGAAACAAGTAAAGGACAAAATAGAAAGGATATCAATGGTCATTTAAACCCTTCACCTGTGAAACAAGGATTACAAGAAATCAAAGAAGCTACACACAAATAGACAATTGCAAGAAAATTCTATAGAGGATTACTAGAAGTCAAGCTCGCAAAGTCAAAAGGGAAAACAATATTTTCGTAAACAAGTGATAGCCTGTGTTTGAAAGGGAACTTAGATGATATTTTGTATGCAATAGACTTATAAGAGTCTCCTTTAGTCTGCCGACTTCATAGGAGTTGATAGCTATGTAAAACAAAAAGGGTGAAATCATTAAAGAAGCCGGGAGTTTAAAGATGAAGATGTAGCATTTGTTTTCAAGGCTAGGAAGCCTAAAAATACATGCTCAAAGAGGATACAGGAGCTAATACAGAGGTTGAGAAATCAAATGAAACACCTACTATTTATGAAGAGATAATAGACCTTTCTTCACCTATGTCGAACATACCAAAAACAGTATCTTCAACACAAACAAAAAATCAATCATGAAATAATGGAGGAGAAATTAAAATCAGCAAACCATGAAATTTCCAAAGTTGAAGAAAAGAGTTAGAAAACATGCCATTGAGAAAACAAGGTTCAAGAGGATGAAAATTTGTTTGGGAAGTTGAAAAAAAGGTTTCTAAACCGTAATAATTACAGTTGAGGAATAGTTCTTCACTGACACCCTGTACCATTAAAGAAGCAAAGTTTGTGAGAGTCATGAATACTCATTTGAGATATAGCAATGAAGTTAAGAAGACAAGCTGAAGATTTGGAGATTCAACTAAAAAAATCTCAAGAAAAGCTAAAGGGACAAGAAACACAGTAATTGAAACAAGAGCGTACAAAGGATAAATTTATAAGTAAGTTTTTCATTAAGGTGAAGACAAATTTCGATGAAGATCATGTTTTTGAGGTCAAGTGTTACTATGTTTATGAGATATTAACAACCCTCATAAGGTTTAAACATCTACAAGTTATAAATTTTGAACATTGTTTTGAGAAAATTGCTTACATAACAAGCCAGAAAGCAATGACAAGGAAAATCTCGTTGAAATGCTTACGAAATCGCTCGCGCCTTTTCAGACAATTCTTACAAAAAAAATTTGGGATAAACTCGATGAATTTGGCTTTGAAATTGTTGGTGGAAGTGTGGATATAGCATGAGAAGGCTCCTTTGAAGAAAAACAAAGTAAAAAATAACTGAAAAGGGAAGTTTAACACCGAGCTACAAAAAGCGCTATGAAAACAAGCTACTTTCGTAGCGCAGCTTATCTTTTACCTTTTTTGCATCATTTTGGATTGGGTTTTTGCACAACCTTTAAGACTAAAGGATTATGGGAATATTTGGCAAACATGACACTTGTAAAACCTCGATCCATCAATGATCAAAGTACTTGAAACTCGATAATGAAATGTAGGGGCAATGGTGCTGTGGAGACATGTTTCCTAATTTATAGGAAAACATTAATACTCACAAGTTAGGTTACTTCAAGTGAATGGTCGCATCTAAATTCGAATTCATGGGATCATAGGTGTCAAAGCATGAATTAAAGACTAGATAAGATTGTTAGAAGGATATTTAAGAGTTTCACTCCTATTAGAATTAGGACTTTTCAAAGGCAGTATAGTTGTCATTTTGTAATTAATAGCATGTTTCAGATTAGGAAAGGTGTCAAACACTTTGAATTGGACATCTCTAGTGGAGGATAAGATAATCCTATCTTGTAAATGTTCTATAAAAATCATAAGGTCGAAATCCAAGAGGTTGACATTTTTATTAACAAAGACCGTGTTTTGTATGTAAGTGGTTTTTCAACCTTAATGTAGAGTTCTCGTTTTAGAGAACTCAAGATTCATGAGGATTTTTGTGCATTATTTGCTCTAATGGCATTATTCAATATTTCTATTTGCAAAGGGTGTTTGTTTATGATACTTAGAATTCATCCATGATGCTCTAACTTCCTTCATAAAAAATTGACCGTGTGTTTCATCGTTCTACATGTTTTACTCCTGACTTTGAACTCCAAATGCCTCGACTTCCATGCTAGATAAGATCGTGATGTTTTTGTCAAGTTATCTTGACTCCATGGCCCAATGAATGTTTTCTAATGTGATTTACAAATCCGCTATATCATCTATCTCGTTTTCCATAGAGTTAGCTGTCATCTATCCATTAATCAAAAAATCATAAACCCTTGAGAGAGCCTTCGGTGTTGAGGAGACTAAGCCTCAACTAAAATATTGGTCTAAAACAGTTACACAAGGTTTACTTGATGAGTATCCCATCAGTCCTGATTTTTTGATAACAGGATGGACTCTCCCTTGTCCATCTTGATGTCCATAAACTTGTTCTTCAAAAAGAGAATTTGATTAGCATTGCTAACCCTGAACAAGCTAACCAACTTATCATACATCTCCTTAAATGTGCCCACATTAGGGGAATTTTGAGGTCTAAAATGGGCCTCCTAAGGAAATTATAAAATAATAGTGGAAATAATAAAATAATATTAGATTACATCATCAAATTTAGAGGGAAAGAAGAAAAAAAATATTTTTTCAACTTGTATTTTCAACTTATCACCCCGTGGGTTTAATTAAAATTTCAAGCGGAAACACCATTGGATGTGGAATTTGATTCCTCATCCAAGGATTACCCATGTTCCATACTCTTGATGGACCACGATACACAAAAAAATGATAAATACATGAAAAAATGTTATTGCAATCACAATTTTTCATGTATTTCTCATTTTTTGGGTAGCAGGGTCCATCAAAAGTATGCAACATGGGTACTCCTTGTTGAGTCCCGAATTTGCCTCTTTTCCATACACTTTTCCGTATCTCTTTCACTCACCTAAACCTCCAAAATTGTCAATATCATGTGCAAAAAGGGTATCTAACATGGTTTTTAATTATGTTTGTGTGTTTTCTATTTGATTTAGATTTTGTTCATACGTACTGCGAAACTTGGTCACTTTCCGCAGCTCGCCGCAACTTTCCGCAGCCTATTTTGTGGAAATCAATGTTACGTGTCAACAAAGGGAACGAGCCACAGGCGTGCTAGGAATGACAAGGACATGGTTCGTGGTCCTATTGGTTCAAGTAAATTGGCCAAGGAAAGCCGCGGTCAAAGCCATCCACGCGGAAGTCAACTATGGAGTTCTATGTCGGCCGGACTCTCACAGGGCATAGAAACATCCATACGGCCGTTTCCCAATCTTGTGGAGGTTAATTGACATCCGTGCAAAGTTCTGGAGTTGAATTTAAGCGCCCACCTTCCATAGATCCGTTTTCCAACATGGCCATACTCCTAAATCCGTGGCCTTAGTGGTCTACGTGGCCGGGGTTTCAGCATCATAAAATTCAAAGGAGACGCTTACATTTTATTGCTTTATAAAGAGCGTTTGCATACGCACGTAGAGTTAGTGAATGTGAGTTGATAGTTGTTAGTTGTTAAGCTTTATGTGCGTACTCGTTATGTGGTGATTACGCCGCTCTCTTTGAGCCGTAATACCACCACCGTAATGACTTTCCTTTTTAATGAAAACTCGTTTGCTAACTTAATTCGTGCTTGAAGATCATACCGCAGGGCCGCGTAGAGGGCCCCGGCCGACCGAGGTTCTCGTGTATTAATGTATATATTTTTCATTTCATTTCTTTAAGCAAATATTGTATCATAACTCATTACATGTTCATATTTCATAGTTGGTTTATTTCGTTTATACATTTCTCGTAATTTCCATTGCATCTCTGCCTTTTATGTTTTTATGATTGTTAAAATACCGATCAGCTTTTCTTGTGCAAGCTTTAGGTAGACAAATGGGCATTTTCATAGTATTTTTGCTAATGATATGAAACCGACATTATTCTCGTCGCTAGTTTTCTTTCCACGCTTTTGTTTAACTTCAGCTTTTGTCTTGTGCACTTCGCTTTGTTTATCTCGATTCAAAAGAGTTAAAATTAGAAATATTAAGCTACTCATAGTGTCTTCCGCCTACTCTCCGAAAGCCACAAACCGGACTCGATGGTGAGTGGGCCGTATGATGAAATGAAGTCAGTATTAGTTTCCTTTCCGCAAAATTAGATATATTAAGCTGCTCATAGTGTCTTCACCATCTGGTGCCGCGCCTGACCGTACAGGAGGGGTCACATGATGAAGTGTGTAGTTTAGTATTAGTTTCTTTTCCGCAAACTTAAATATATTGAATCATGTATGACATCTTCAATTGCTCTCCGAAAGCCACTGACCGATGGCGAGGGATTGAATCATGTGTGTATGGTTTAGTATTAGTTTACTTTCTCGCAAATTAAATATCACACAAGTTATTTATGATTACTTCCGGCAAGTCATAGTTGGTCTAATGAGTTGAAGGGTCGAAATGAATTGATGTAATCTCGGGTTTAGATTTCTTTCATTGCAATTTTGAATTTCCATAAGCGTAGTTTCTTTTGTGTTCGCTAAAAGGCAAGAATAGTTTAGTTTTCATATTCACTAGTTTCTTGTTTTGATTCATTAGATTAACAAGACTTTCCATTTCAAGAAGCATTTTCTTTGGTCATTGTAATTTCAATTTGCTTTTGAAGTTTCGAGATTGGTAAATCATTATAGGGGATATCACTTCCTTGAACAATTATAACCAAGCTTGTTTTCCACTTTAGAATTTCCATTTCACCTGTAAAGACCATAAACGATAAAGTAAGAGTAGGTTATTCAGACATATAGTGCGCCGCACTTCATCACCATTTATCTCGCATTGACACTAAATGCGCAATTTAGGACACACTAAATTGACCAAACATTTTGATGCCGCGTTTTCAGGGAAGTGTAACTAGGTAGCCAATTTCTTAAAAAAAAAAAAAACACATAAAATCATAAAAGAAGGGGAAACTTGATAACTTCTGAAGTATGCTCTCCCTTGCACCTAGTGTGATCCTCGAGGATCGAAAAAGAGAGTTATTTGGTATAGTAATTTCTTAAGTATGCTCTCTTCTTGCACCTAGTGTGATCCGGAAGATCGAAAGAGAATTATTAGCCCAACTTTTGTTAAAAAAAAAATATATAAAAAATTTATTATGCATAGAGCAAGAGATTCTAGAAGGCTTATAGCTAAAGCCAAGAGTTCGATTTTCACAACTCCATCTTCTCTTCAAGGCATAGACTGTATTCACCATCATCTACCCCTAGCCTTAAGATTTTTGGAAGTCAAGGAATATTGACTAGAGGATTCTCCTACACCACCTACTAAAGCCTCGCTTAGAAAACAAAGAAACTTTCTCTCATCCTTCCTTGATAGAAGAACTAGAGGACTATAAGAACTCTAAAGAAACTATCATGGCAGAGGAAGTAATAAATAGAGGTGGAGGTAGAGGAGGAGGAGATAATGAAGATAACAATGGTGAAGGGAAATAACGGTAGAAATAGGGATGATTTTCTTGGATTCCCTATAGCTGATGAGGAAACTCATGCAACAATGAAAAAATATCACCATTCGTTCCTTCCCTAACTTTTATGGATTACTTAAGTGAGGATCCCTAAACATTTCTGCTTTGAGTTTGAAGTAGTGTGCCAAACTTATGACTATATGGAAGATTCTCAAAAACTCAAACTATTTCCTTCAACCTTGAAGGGATCTCGCTTTGGAAATGGTTCATGGGATTAGCCACTCAATCTATCGTAGACTTGGAATGATATGAAACAAACATTTTTGGATAGATACTTGGACTATTGTATGCCCACCAATCATATGATGAGGTATTCAAAATGATGCAAAAAGAAGATGAAAATTTGGAAGACTTAATTGAAAGATTTCAATACAACTGGAAAAGAGCAAAGATGAACAACTTAGATAATGAAACCTGAAAGCCCTCCTATTAAAAGCCATTAGAGATGAATGGATAGACATTTTAAACATGATGGGTATGAGACATTTCTCAACTCCCATTTCATGATATAACAGAATCCATAAACTAACTCATGCAGATTCAAAACTGAAAGGCCTAGGATTCTTCTATAGGCTACCAAATCTTAACCTGATCATGAAGAGAAGTAGACTAAAATAATGCTTGTTTTGAAAACTGATATCTGAAATTAGGCAATAACTGGATACCTTTAAAACCAAAACATGGAAGTAAAATGCATGCTTTAGCCATCTTTTGTCCGAAATGTAGAAAGAAACATGCTTTAAGGGAATGTCCCTTTGATGCAAAAGTTGTAGAAATATGTGCGATTTGCTCGTAAAATCATGAAATCAAGGATTGTCCTTCAATCCCCGGACTCAAAGCTGTTTTTCAAGAAGATCCAAATTCAATAGAGTCTCTCTCGTTTTGTCGCAAGGAGACCTTGGCAGGACAATAATCTCAAGGGTTTAATAACCCTATGAATCTTCAAACCCCACCAAATTGACTCTTGGCAACAACCTTGGCCCCAACATCAAAATTCATATCAGCCTATGGTACAAGGGATGCAAAATCCTTATGTGAGATTTGCTCAATTTTATCAATATCCTCCATCTTTTCAAAACCAACAAGCTCCACAATTTCCAAGCCAAAAAAATCCACAACAACTTTCATTTTGCCATTTCCACAACAACAACCTTCTCAACAAAATATAAATCCTCAACTCATGCTCCCATACCAACAAAGGACAAATCAACTTCCAAAATTTCACCATTGCCAAATCCTAACAATAAGAATCCTCAAACTACTTATATGGTAGACTCCGACAACAATTCTCACTCATATGATCGTTCTCCTCAACGATGTACAACTCAGACCGTAGAGTTTTAGAAAACTCTATAGACATTCAAGAGCGGGTGATACCGAGGAGGACTCTTCAAGTCAATAAGGGTTCGAGAAGAATCTCTTCAAAATTCAAGAATTCCAAAAAAGAAAAGAAAAGCTAGCATCCACAACTCCTATAGTTGAGCAACATGTATCTTCATCTACACCTCCTTTCCAAGATCACAAATTGATAAGGGGGTGGAAAAACAAATTTTATGCTCTAACTATGACTTTCTAGATGAATTGAAGAATGTTTGTATCAAGATTCCATTGATACAAGCCATTCGAGAAATTCCTATTTGTGCAAAACCATAAAGGAGTCAGTTTCAAAAAAGACCAGGAAGAAAGCTAAAGGACACAAGAAGAATCCACCTCGGTAGGAAAGATTGCGTACATTATGATGTAAAAATTGCCATGCGTAAATATGTAGATCCCTGAAGTCCAATTGTCAAGACACATATAAATGGGATAGAAATTCCAAACACATTGATTGACTTAGGGGCCGCTATCAACATTATGAGTAGACAGACCATGGAACAGCTTAAAACTTCCTAACCTTCTTTTTACACCTACCTTATTGCAACTTGCGTATCGATCGGTTATTAAACCGATGGTGTATTAGAAGATATTTCACTTCTCCTTAGATTCTTGGGAATATCCAAGAGACTTTATGATTTTGACTCCCAAAAGTAATCTAGGAGGACATCCAATTATCTTAGGAAGACCTTGGTCACACAAATTGGGACAGTTTTTCTATTAGTTGTAGATCTAGAGACATGTACATTTCTAATGGTAATTCGACAAAGAAATTCAATTTGTATCCTCCCGCAAGAGCAATTACGTAAATAGGAGACAATGAAATGGCCGATGATGAGAACACTATACAACCTCGTCTTTACCATTTCGAGATTAGTGAGGATAGTCAAATTCCGAACACATTAGAAAATTTTGAAGTAACTTCAGAATATGACCCCACACAATTTCGGCTTGGAATCGACATAGAATATTTATCATCAAGACAAATGTCTCTTTACTTATGGAAGAATTTGGTAATTCGTTTTTGAGATTTTTCCAGAAAAGACATTGAATATCAATAAACATCCGGAGAAGTCACAACAAGAAGAACTAAACTTAATCTTGCAAAAACATTACATCGCATTTGCATGGGAGTATACCCACATGAATAAGATATCCAAGACTTGCATCCATCATATCTATATTGAGGAAAACAAATAGGACCAATCGTACAACCTCAAAGAAGGATGAATCCAAATCTTAGGGAGATAGTGAAAGAAGAGCTCCAAAAACTTCTCAATGTAAACTTCATTTATCCAATTTCAGATAGCCGATGGGTTTCTCCTTTGGTTATAGTACCTAAAAAGAATGGTAAATGGGATATATGCATTGATTATTGTGGAGTTGAACAAAGCAACTTTGAAGGATCACTTTCCTTTGCCTTTTATTGATCGTGTATTAGATACATTAGCAGTAAAAAAGTACTTTTCTATTTTTGGATGGTTTTAGTGGCTATAATCAAATTCGTGTAGCACCAAGATCAAGATAAGACCACATTTACTTGTCCATGGGGAACTTTTGCCTACCGAGTGCTTCCTTTGGTTATGTAATGCACCAAAGAACATTCCCAAAGAGCAAGACTAGAATTTTTTCTGATCTAATCCATGATTGTGTAGAGGTTTATATTGATTTTGCGTTTATGCACCATTTGAAGAGTATTGTAGTACCTAAGTTCTCTATACATAAAGAAACAAACCTTTCATTAAGCCATGAAAAATGCTTTATGATGTTTACCGAAGGGATTGTTTTAGGACATCATATTTCGTGAGATGAATTAAAGTTGATAGATCAAAAGTTGAAGTCATCTCCAAGTTGCCTTATTCCAAATTGTCAAAGAGATGTTAGAAGTTTTCTAGATTTACTCATATTTGAGGAAGATTTATAGAAAACTTCACTAAAATAGCATCTCCACTTGTGTTGCTTACAAAAGACTGCAGTGAATTTAAATGGGATCCCGATTGTCAGAACTGCTGAAACTTTGAAAATAAGAACATTCTGGCACCTCCATTTGAGAGGGACCAAATTGGGAAACTTCCTTTCCATATTTCTACGTATTAAAAGCTGTATATGCTCTTTGGAGTCAAGGTCAAAAAGATTTAATTCCTTATGCCATTTTATTACACCAAGAAAAATTCTTTGACTCTGCATGCAGTTAATTGATAATCTAAAAAGAGTTCTTAGCCGTTGTCCAAGTACCACAAATTTAGACATTGCATAACAAAAGTTATGAAACTTTTATTCATACCGAATTAATTTTAATAGATATTTAATGAACAAAACCTGCTACTAGCCACAGAGTGACAAGATGGCTTTTACTTTTGGCAAGAAATTCAATATTAACAAGGGATAGACTGCAGTACCGTAATACGTAGCTGATTTCGTTCAGGAATTCAAAATACTAAAGAAGATCTTCCGTAGAAGATAAGTTTCCCGATGAATATTTGTTTGCAAGAATTACAGACTCTGTATGTGACATTACAACTATTTGGTTAGATAGAAACTACTCTCACATTTATTTCCAAGAGAAAAAACGAAAATTATTCAGAGAGTTCAAGATATTCATGGATTTCTAACGAATTAGATGAAATGTAGTATTTGATCTTGCATCGAAGATGTGTAAGTCGTGGAAGATGAAATGCCTGATATTCTTAAGGCATGTCATGATGAATCATAAAGGATACTTTATGACAAAAGGACGGCCTATAAAATCTGATATTGGCCTTTCTCAAAGATGCAAAACAATATGTCAAAAGGGTGTGATAGTCGCCAAAGAGTAGGGAAACCTACCCTTTCAAATGAAATGCCATTGCAAACACAGTACTCATCAACTCCTTTGAAAAATGGGCTTTAGATTTCATTGGACCCATTAATCCATCAAAACAAAAGAAGTATATATTTATTTTACCGATTATGTTACTAAATGGGTAGAAGCTAAAGCATTAGTATCCGTTTACCGAAAAATTCAGCTTGTTCATTTTCTTTATGAGGATATTTTTACTCGCTTTGGTGTTCCAAGAAATTGTAAATGTGATCAAGGGAGCCAATTCACATCAAATTTGGTGGAGAAGTTGAGGGAAGAATACAAAATCGCTACGTAAAATCTACTCCTTACCATCCACAAGCAAATGGTCAAGTGGAGTCCACAAACAAAGTTCTCAAGAAAGTATCATCACCAAAACCGTTCATCTACATAGAAGAGATTGGGCAGATAGGCTTCCGTGCTTCTCGTGGGCCTACAGAACTACATGGAGGAATACAACAGACATTCTCCCTATGAACTTGTTTATGGGAAAGAAGTCTTGTTCCCCATTGAGTTCCAAGTCAAGACCTTCAAGATTGCAGCTCAGCTTGGGAATGGGGACTTATCGTGGTTTAAAAGGAATGGAGCAATTGAATGAGCTAGATGAGATCGTACAAGAAGCAATTCTAAGAACCGATCTAGTTCAATATCAAAGAACTAAGTGGCATGACAAATATATCAAAGAGAAGAAGTTTCAAGAAGGAGATTAAATATTGTTATTTGACTCCAAGTTTAAAGACTTTCAAGGAAATTGCATCATTGGCTTGGCCATATGAGATTGACAAGGTCTTTAACAATGGAGTCGTAAGAATCAAGACCATTGATGAGTTTCAAACTCCTCTTTAGTGAATGGCCATAGATTGAAAATTAACAGTGGGCCACTCTCTAAAGAGGATTTTTCAAGTTGTTTCAAGAAAGTTCGCAATCGGGGCCGGTACGTAAGATTCTTCTTCTCTACCAAGCTAGTTTTTGTTTTTCAAGTTAAAAAAAAAAAAAAAAAAAAAAAAAAAAAAAAAAAAAAAGAGAAAAAAATGGTATAAGCCTGAAAACCAATCATTGATTGGCGCTTTATTAGCGAAAATATGGAGGAAATCGTGACACCTCGACACTCTATATTTTCCAAAAAAAAAATTTCATTTTTATTTCATTTCATCTCACCACCCACTCCATTTCATTTCACCTCATTCCATTTCATTACATTTCATTTCACTTCATTCCACTTCATCTCATCCATTCCATCAATAAAAATCTTTTTATGACCATTTCCACCTGGTCATTTGTCATTTGTTCATTTCTATTTCAGCCAAGTGGTCAATCAGAAACAGCTTCCAGAATTATCCGTTTCCGCAAATGACTCAGCTTTCCACAAACGGTATGCATTCCGCAAATTGCCACTAATTGCCAAAAAGAATGTACAAGCTAGTTGTTGTTTACAAAATCATGAAATAAAATGCAAAGGAGAGATCAATGGGACATTCAAGACACTAATGAAGATCAATCAACATTGAAGACCAAGGGCAAAAGCAAGGATTCCAAAGGCATGAATAAAGTTTATTTCAAATAGTATAAAAGACACATTTTTATGTAATTTTAAACTATGAGCTCTACCCATAACGCGCAATGATTATATTGACAAATTCCGTACCTTCCACGATCTCTATGTTATCCTCTTTGCATTTATTCACAAACGGCTTCATTATTGAAATTCCGACTCTTACTCATGTTCAAATAGCCCACCGAAGATAATGATACGTATTTGAGTTGACAAAGGACTCCAAGCCGCATAACTCCATAATCATTGATTGGAAACGTGTTCATATTTATGACACAACACCAAAAATTCAAAATGCGGCCGAATGCATTATGTTTTGTTAACCTCTTTGTCGTTTCTCTTCCGTCGTGTTTACAAAACCTCACGACTCATTCTCATTCCCCGTTTCACTCCATCCGTTCCTTTTGCTCACTCTCATTCCCGTATATTCACCTGGGCCGCCTTATTCCATTCCGTGTATGGTACTCATTTCCGTTTTGTGATAACGTCCACAAGATTGTGCTCAACTCGTATATCCCATTGTTTTATTTCCACTTAAACCCCGCGCAGGCAAGCCGTGAAGCACAGAAGTAAAATGGGAAAATTATTAAGTGCGTAGCCGGAAGGACCGAAGTTCATAGAGGGATTTCCACAAGCAAAAGAGATGTTGAGAAAAGCTAAATGGTTGCGTTTTATTCAGAAATTCGAAGTTAGCGTAGAAGTTACCAAAGCGTTTGCAAGATCATTTGATGGCTCGGAAGCAGTATGGGAGACCTCAAATTTTTGGTTAATGAAGCATCAATAGCAGCCACAGCTTCTTCGTGAAGAACGGTGGTTCAAAAACAAAGTATCGTTGATGAGGCATGGAGAACAATCTCGAAATCAAGGTATGGATATCACCGTTTTCAAAAGAGGAATCCCAAAGTGGCATGCAATAAAAGATGAATGGACCACTTATTACTCATTGTTCAGAAATTTATCACATGTGAAGGCCGCTTTGGCTCTATGTACATGTATCATACTAGGATATCGATGAATTTCCTTGAAAACCAAACTCTCAATCTTCCTTATTTCCTATTCAATAGCTTGGAAGAAAATGGTCATGGATCGGTGGCAAAACACCTAGGAGATGTAGAGCCTCATTTATATCATCAAGGGCTTATAAAAATTTTGATTGAAAAGGAGCTAAAAGAAAGAGAAGATACTTGGGAACAATTTAGTTAGAAACTTCTTCAAGAACCCTCAGAAATTCAAGGTAATCCAATTAGAAGGAGTAGAAGAAAGAAAAATGGATGTTGAAACCCAAGATGCTCCTACACAGAAGTTCTGTAGCCTACACAAAGAAAAAGAAGTAGAAGGAAAAGAACAAGAGATGAAATCCAAGATACTTCTACTATGAAGAAAAAAATGATAGAGAAGAGAGATTGGTAAAAAGAAAGAAGAAGGAAATCAAAATTAAGAAGCCAAAAATATCAAAAGGGAAAGAAATTGTTGAGGGCCGGCCCATAAAACTTCTTCTTCGAAGAAGATCACCAAATTCTATCCGAGAGATTAATTTTTCTTCAAAAATGGGGCCATCTCTATCCAAAAAGGCAAAAAACAGAAAACAAGAACAAAAGGGTAGTGTACCACAAAGATGTGAGGAGAAGCAGCAGGCTTAAGGGAAAACTCGAGAAACACAAATTAAAGGTCCTCATTTCATTGATTTGGGTGAAGAGACATCTCGAATGCTTCCAATCGACCATAGTCCATTTACCATTAGTGAACCCGACTCCTTTCACTCCCCAATCGTACAATGAGCGTACTCCATCTTATTCTCAAAGAAAAATATTGATGAAAGTTCTCCTCACCAGATTTTGAACATAATTCTCCCTCGTTAAAAGATTTTGAGGATGATTCAATGAAAAAGACACCGGAAGTAGACCCCAAACAGCAGGAGGTCTATGATTATATAGAATCCTCGAGAAGGCAAAACACAGTCCAAGCACCTCTTCTATTCAAAATTTCATACATTGCAAAGATAACTTAACTACCATTAAAATGAGATTTTTGAGCTTGAGCTTTGAATCAAGATATCAAAAATGAAAATGAAACACTCAAAGAGCAAGGCAAACCGGACAAGATTATCCATGACAATACTATGTTACATTTGGGTATTTGCGAAGAAAACAAGAAGCTAAAAAGGAAATGCCAAAAATTGAGTTAAAACAGCACTTGTGAATATCAAATTCGTGTGCCTCATGAAGAAAACCTTAATGATGGAAGTACCAAAGAAGAAGAGAAGGGGGTTAGATGTGTTGGCTGAAGTATCCATTACATGGATTGAACAGAGTGTCAAAATTTGGTTGCATGAGGACATGCAACACCTTCACAAAGTGGGGGTATGTTGAATCCCGAATTTGCCTCTTTTCCATACACTTTTCCATATCTCTTTCACTCACCTAAACCTCCAAAATTGTCAATATCATGTGCAAAAGGGTATCTAACATGTATTTTTAATTATGTTTGTGTGTTTTCTATTTGGATTTAGATTTTGTTCATACAAATTGGCGTAAACTTGTCACTTTCCGCAGCCTGCCGCAACTTTCCGTGCCTATTTTGTGGAAATCAATACAAGGTGGTGTCAACGAAGGGAACGAGCCACATGGGCAAAGTTAGGAATGACAAGGACATGGTTCGTGTCCTATTGGTTCAAGTAAATTCGTCAAGGAAAGCCGCGGTCAAAGCCATCCACGTGGAAGTCAACTCTGTGGAGTTCTATGTCGGTCGGACTGTTATGGCATAGAAACATCCATACGTCGTTTCCCAAGCTTGTGGAGGTTAATTGACATCTCAGGCAAAGTTCTGGAGTTGAATTTAAGCGCCCACCTTCCATAGATCCGTTCAACATGGCCATACTCCTAAATCAGTCTTTAGTGGTCTACGTGTCAGCCGCTATCATAAAATTCGGTGGAGACAAATTACATTTTATTGCTTTATAAAGAGCGTTTGCATACGCACGTAGAGTTAGTGAATGTGAGTTGATAGTTGTTAGTTGTTAAGTTTATGTGCGTACTCGTTATGTGGTGACTACGCCGCCTTGAGCCGTAATACCACCACCGTAATGACTTTCCTTTTAATGTGAAAAACTCGTTTCATAACTTAATTCGTGTTTGAAGATCATACTCGTAGCCGCGTAGAGGGCCCCCGTCAGCCGAGGTTCCGTGTATTAATGTATATATTTTTCATTTCATTTCTTTAAGCAAGCCATTGTATCATAACTCATTACATGTTCATATTTCATAGTTGGTTTATTTCTCGTTTATACATTTCTGTAATTTTACTTACTCCGTTCTTTATGTTTTTATGATTGTTAAAATACCGATCATTTTTCTTGTGCGTTTTAGGTAGACGTACCGGGCATTTTCATAGTATTTTTGCTAATGATATGAAACCGACATTATTCTCGCCGCTAGTTTTCTTTCCACAAGCTTTTGTTTAACTTCGCTTGTCTTGTGCACTTCAGCTTTGTTTATCTGATCTCGCAGTTAAAATTAGACATATTAAGCTACTCATAGTGTCTTCGCCTACTCTCCGAAAGCCACAAATCGGACCGATGGTGAGGTCGCATGATGAAATGTGTAGTTTGTGCTGTTTCCTTTCGCAAAATTAGATATATTAAGTCGCTTCATAGTGTCTTCACTACCTCCGAAAGCTGCTGTACCGGACCGATGGTGAGGGGCCGTATGATGAAGTGTGTAGTTTAGTATTAGTTTCTTTTCCGCAAACTTAAATATATTGAATCATGTATGACATCTTCAATTGCCCGAAAGCCGTCACTGGACTGATGGCGAGGGATTGAATCATGTATGTGTATGGTTTAGTATTAGTTTACTTTCTCGCAAATTAAATATCGCTTACACAAGTTATTTATGATTACTTCCGCAAGTCATAGCTCGGTCTAATGATGAAGGGTCGAAAAATGAATTGATGTAATCTGCTTTAGATTTCTTTCATTGCAATTTTGAATTTTACAAGCGTAGTTTCTTTTTGTGTTCGCTGGCAGCAAGAATAGTTTAGTTTTCATATTCACTAGTTTCTTGTTTTGATTCATTAGATTAACAAGACTTTCCATTTTGTGCTACTTACTTTCTTTTGGTCATTGTAATTTCAATTTGCTTTTGAAGTTTCGAGATTGGTAAATCATTATAGGGGATATCACTTCCTTGAACAATTATAACCAAGCTTGTTTTCCACTTTAGAATTTCCATTTCACCTTAGAAAGACCATAAACGACAAAGTTAAGAAAGAGGTTATCTTGCACATATAGTGCGCCGCACTTCATCACCACGATTCCTTTACTGACAATTAAATGCAGCAATTTAGGACACACTAAATTGACCAAACACTCCTTGGATGAGGAATTAAATTTTGCATCTAGCGAGTACTCCCACTCAAAATTTGAGTAAAACCTTTGGGAGATAAGTTGAAAATACGAAAAGTTAAAAAAGTAGTTTTATTATTTTATTATGTTTTAATATTTTTACTTTTTTACTCCGAAAATGGTGATCCTCCCACATGGTTCGTCATATTGAATCCTATTAGTTCTTCTAAATTTTATTTTGGTTGTAAATCTTTCTTAGGAGGCCCATGTTAGACCTCCAAATTCCCCTAATGGCTCAGAGATATAAGCAACCAAGTGATTATGAATATAATCCCTGATGATCTTCTTCGCCTTGAATTCCCCTTTCTTGTAATTTGTTTTAATGGAAACCGGTGCATTTGATGGAGGCTCAATGATCTTTCCCTACACATAATCTATAACATCTTGTTCCTCCAATGTCATATCCAAGGACATTTTCCAAGCATGATAATCAGACTTATTAGTTTTCTTGTCATCAGATTTGAAGTATGATGAGGAAGTAATTGATCCTAGTCCTTGTCTATTCAACTTCAGTGATTTCTCTTCTCACTCTTGCTTGGGCTTTGTCTTCACCTTAGCTCTAGTTCCATGTTAATTTTAGTTAACCATGGTATGTTCTATGCTTAGAGTAGTTTACTTCAATCTTTCTTATTAGCCCAATTGAATTTCTAGATATGCATTCACATAACCATTGACAATAATGATGATAGAAGATAAATAAATTGACAGAAGACAAGCCAATACAAGAGACACAAATATTCTTAATTTTTTTCTTATTCAGCAGAGAGAGAAAATATAATTTACGACAGTCAACAAGATGCCCTAGCCAAAAAATTCTTCGCTATTCAAACTAGCAAATCAACCTCCAATGAAGCTTGGTCAAACTCGGCCTTTAGATAAAGTCAAAATCACCCCAAACCAATCCACAAATCTAGTCAACAAAGTGGTCAAAATCTATGGTCAAAACAACAATCAAAGTTTCGTTCAACAATAGTCAAAGTCAATGGTCAACCTCAATTTTTGTGCCTCCAGTTGTGGCCTCTACAAATCATAATTCGACCTCAAAAATGCAGTCGAAATATGAGTGTTGAACCAAATTCAACGTTGGTCAATGATGTCCAAAAAATCCCTAAACCAGTCTGAAATTGCAGTTGTTGTTCCACACGTGTGAAGGAGAGAGAAAACCTCATAGGCTTGTATGAACTGATCAGATGAGAGAGAGATGTGTGAGATGAATTAATGATTAAATGAGGATCATGTCTCTCCTATTTATATCCATGGCTATGGGTGTGTGACACATATTGTGGGGCTTGTGAGCCTCCATTACAATTCTGGACGACCTTAACAAATTGCACATGTGTGGAAAATAAATTCAAAATGCAACTTCAGTTCATCCAAACAAGATGTTCTTTAAATCAATATTGGACCTCTCCGAAAAGGGAATCAAACAAAAATATAATCTTCATCATATGAGCAGTGCAACATGGATTTTATCCCTGGTTTCAAAATTTAACATTTCTAGATCTAGCCATCTTTCCTGCATTTCCAAAGATCCTCAAGAGAGATCCACTCATCACATATCATCATGGAGGCTAAAAAATCCAGGTTCTCAAATATACATGCAGGAAGTAACGACTATAAATAATAATCATAGAAATTAGATTGATAAGAGTAAACAAGAGTAAGGTTATAATTCAAGGAATACTTATCTTTAATTAGAGATGATCCTCTCCCTTTCGAACCAACCTTCAAGAGCCATCCCTAGACCATAAAACAATGTTGCCTTCAATCAACAACTTTATCAATAACCAGGTCATCTTTCAAATCAATCCCAAGTAATTGAGCATCTCCTTATAGTCCATGTGGGGGTTTCATATACCAAATCTCAAGACTTTACCATAAACCAGGGTTTCTCTCAAACCCTTATCCACTAACTTCCTAGGGTTTTATTCATACCCTAGAATTATTTTAGGTCTCCATCCTCTCCTTTCGTCCATAAAAGTGTCTCCTTGAGGTGATCTCCATGGCGTTTCTTCAACCAACTCTGATTCCATGATAATTTTTCATAGAGAAGTATTGTTCTTTACTTTGATAATTACATTTCTTCACTAACATGTTAAGTTTACCCCAAATAGTTATACCATTGTACATATCTATATCATTAACCATCAAAATATGAAACTATGCAGAAAGAATAATAACATCATCATCATATAAGCAGCGGAAAGTAAAATATTAAAGGAAGAGAAGCATGAGTACATAGAGACACCAAGATTGGTCCAAGACCAGTGTAAAACCCACTACGGGGAAAACCCTTGCAAATTCTTCTTCTTAGATCATCATCAAATGATTCAGCAATGAGAGTACAATGATCCAAAGATACATATCTTTACAATGCAGAAAAAAATAGCATACATGCAATGAAACCATAACCATACTTCTGCATGAGGGAGCCTGAACCTGAGAACTGAAATGCACTGACACTACTTGTAGCAAAATGATGAGTATGGCTGATATTGAATGAAGACTTTAGATACATCTTGCAGTGGAAACAAACAAATCTGATCTACATATCAGCAGATCTATAATACCAAACATGTATCAGATAGATCACCAAGTGATGTCAACTTTGAAGTCCTAGATCTGAATCTGAGAGATTATCAATGACTGTTCTGACGCAACTCTGACTGAACTACTGACGTTTGGAGGCACTGCGCGATCAATTGAAGATGACCCAAATCAGATTTTCTCAGAAAATATCTTGGTCACGGCCTTAACATGCTCTTCCCATGGCTTTTGGGTCCTTGGCCACTACCAAGACACTATGTGCTCACGGCTCTGCTTTATATCAACCCGATCTGACCTCATAAGCTTGGTCGTGCCCTTAACAAGTTGTGTCAGTGGCTCTAGGGTCCTTGGTCGCTGGCATAACACACCCAGCGTGCGGTTATACTCAGTTAGGTCGCTACCTCAGCTCGTCTTGCACGCGGTTATGCTTCAGATCACCTAGATCTGATGCGAGATCATGTGTATGATCATGACCCTTTACGCGAGCTCCTCTTGACGTACCTATGCAAGCCAGAAACATAAAATACGAACCAAAACCAAAATAACATGGAGGAGATCTCATGAGCGAATATGTGCAAATGAACTTGGGGTTGCTTTTATTTATAACTTCGTGAGGGACCGCTTGGGGCTTTGACCAAATCAACATGCGGTTAGGCTGACCCATAAAATAATAAAATAATTCATAACTTAACTTCTTCTTAACTGATTGGGGCGATCTATAGGTCTATTTTGATCCTCTCAAAAAGAGGAATCTAATTAAATTATTATCTTAATCATCTGAGCTATCAAATGTGGAATTTGAACCTAATTGAAAAAATTAACAGGTGGCTACTCGCCTATTCCACTTGAACCCCCAACATTGTTTCTTTCAATTTCCTTAATTGTAGCACAATTTACTAAAATTGGCAGTTTTCTGAGTCCTGAACTTCTGGAGTCATTTTAATGCCCTAAATGACATTTTTTTGCTAAACGGGAAAACCCATAGTCTATGGTACAAATTTTCAGTTGAAAGTTGTAGTCCTCAAATAGATATTTCTAACGAGACATCTTACACATAAAACGAAGATTGTATGCCAAAGTTACAACCCTAAGAAGTTGATGTACCAATTTACCCCAACGGGGCCAACATACTTTTGGCGCTTCATCTCCTAGGATTAGGTTTTTGGATGTTTAGGGTTTTCCATTGTTTATCAATAATAAATAGGCCTTTGAGCCTCATTGTAACACAATTCAGAAGGCATGTAGTCACACATATCTTCTCAAATATAAGCTACCATCACCTGAGCTAGTCTATTTCCATTCTACATGTAAATAATTTCCAGTACTTTGTTATTAATGAATTAAAGTTATGTTTTCATTATAGGTCTATGTTTCTATTTGTATCTGTATTTAATTTCATTGCTTCATAAATTTGGATCAGCGGTATTAGAGTGGTATGATTTTCCATGTTTCTCTATGCATCTCACCAATGAGATCAAGGTATAAGGAGTTAGGGCTTGAACTGGTTGAACCTTTGCAAGACCGACCTCGCTGACCCTAATGGCCTCCCATGGTGGAAGAAAACAAAGATTAGGGAGCATGAGATCCTTACAAAAGGTAGCTCAAATAATCACTTGAGTGACGAAGGATCAAGAGGATGGACAACTTTTCCCAAATATTTCGACGGATGCCCATTAGTGACACATCTTCATCCAACAACCATCTTGGAGGCACCACTCCCTTTAAGGTACAAGTTAATTTTGACATTCCCATATTTTAAGGCCAGATAAATGTCGACGCGATAGATAAATGGCTAAATATGTTGGAAGGATACTTTTTGGTTCATGATTTTTCTAATAAGGAAAATATCACTTTTGCACTCCTCAAAGTTGCCCCCCATGTAAAGGACTAGTGGGAAAACTACTATGATCAGAGGGATGAGAGGGAAGCCTCACTATTTTCAGCCATACCCACATGGAATTCTTTCTAGGATGCCATCAAGGAACACTATTACCCTATCAAGAGCTATGAAGATAAGTACATAAAGTGGACCACACAGTGGGAGGGAAGGGACCAAGACGTGTCGGAGTTCACAAATATCTTTCACACCCTTCACACAAAATTGAGTATCAAGGATTCTAAGAAAAATATGGTACTGAAGTACCATGACTATCTACACAAATACATCCAGGATGAGATGGATTTCCTAGACATCTCCTTTCTTAGCGTCACATACCGATACACTGTCAAGATCAAGTATAAATTTAAGCAGAAGAAGCAAGACATTGGATCTGTGAATTTGAAGGAAGAAAAGGAACCCCCAAACCATAGAAAAAAGGAAAAATCCAAGATAGGGTGACCCAAGAAAACCCATTGAAGTCGCTAGCAAAGAATAACACCACGAAGATGAAGAATGTAACATGGAAGTGGTGTGAGTTCCACAAGAACCCCACTCACAACACAAGTGAGTGTCACGCCAAGCTGTCCCTAGTGGTTGAGCTGAAGGATTCATAATCATATGCATGTTTTGACTACTATTCAGGCGTCGAGAAGAGGATGAAAAAGGGAATACTATTATTGATGCAGAGCCCAACACCGTCATTGACACCACCAAGTCGTTGAATATCTAGCCTGAAGATCTACAGGAAGGGGAGCATCTCCTCCACTCACAGATGTGGGTGAAGGGGTCTCCTCTGCACTTCATTGTTGACAGTAGGATCCAAAAGAACCTCATCTCAGTAGAGGTCGTTAAGCAGATGGGCCTACTGACCATGCCACACCCACAACAATACACCATCGAGTGGCTCCCCCAAGGACGACATCATTACATCATCCAACAGTGTTATCTTCCCTACAACATCAAACCCTTCATGGATAAGGTACTATGTGAAGTTGATCCTCTTAAAGTTTGTGATGTATTATTAGGCCAACCATAATTGTGGAAGTGTCATTATGTGTATGATTCTAGGCCTTGCACTATTATTATTAATTTGGGAAATAAATTATATAGGATACGAGAGGTATCGCCACCTACTTCCATCTCTTTGATCTTTGCTAAGAAATGTAGTAAGATATTCTTCCAAAATGGGAAATTTGTTTTCTTTTTCATTCCTTCTCAAAGTAAGGGGAAGATCGTGGCCACATCCATGGGCCCCAAGAAGGGTTCCTCCATGCAACATAAGTAGGTGGATAATTTCATGGAATAATACAGGGACATCTTCTCCTCATTGATAGGGGTGCCCTTGCACTGTTAGGTCAAGCACTCGATCGATCTGACCCACAGGGCACCTATACCCAATGGGCTGATATGTTGCCGCTCCATTATGGAAAATGAAGAGATCAATCGGTAAATATAGGAACTGCTGCAAGAAGGGCACATCTGACCAAGTTCCTCACATTATGGGAGCCTGATTGTACTTGTACAAAAGAAGGATGGGACTTGGAGGCTCTGCATTGATTATTAGACACTGAACAAAATCATCATCAAGAACATGTATATGATCATGTGGATTGATGACCTTCTTGACTAGCTCAAGGGGGCTAAGTATTTCAGCAAGATCGATCTAAAGTTTTGCTATCACTAGGTTCCAATAGACCCCACAGATGTATGGAAGACCGCTTTTAAATCCAAGGAGGGCCTTTTTGAATGCTTGGTCATGCCTTTCGGGTTGAAAAATTCCCCTACAAATTTTATGAGGTTGATGGATGACATCTTATGGCCCTTCACCGACTCGTTTGTGGTTGTATACCTAGATGATATTCTTATCTTTAGAAATAGTTGGGAATAACGCTTGCAACACATTCGACATATCCTTCAAACCCTGCGGTAGCACAAACTATGTGCCAACCTGGAGAAATGCACCTTTGGCATCATCCAGGTCCAATATTTGGGTTACATCATATATGAGCAAGGCGTGCATGTGGATCTAGCTAAGATCTAAGTCATTCGAGATTGGCCATCCCCAACCACTCTAACAGAGCTTAACAACTTTTTGGGCCTTGCCAATGTTTATCAGAGGTTCGTGTTGGGATTTTCCCATATCACTTGGCCTTTGAGTTAGGTTTCCAATGGTGGAGTGAAAGAAAAGTTTTCTTGGTCTGATTCCCAATAGAAGGTGTTTGTTGAGCTTAAGCACCGCCTATACTCTGCACCTGTACTCACATATCCAAAACTACAACAACCATTTGAAATCGAGACAAATGCCTTCAACTATGTTATTGGTGCAATTCTCACCCAGTAAGGGCATCCAGTGGGCTATCATAGTGAGACACTTTCTGATACAATTCAGAAGCACCCCACCTATGATAAAGATATTTATTCTATTGTGCAGGCTTTCCGACAATGGAAACATTACATTCCAAGGAAGGAGACGACCATCCACACAAATTATTGACCTATTCAGTTTATACAGACACAAGGGATGTTTCAAAATGATCGCCATCAGAAGTAGTCTACATATATGCAACAATTCCACTTGAACATTAAATACAAGAAGGGAAGCACCAATCATGTTGCATATTTCCTCATTTTACCCCTAGTTGTAGCACTAATTATTGTTCTCAATTCTTGTGGCAACGAGATCTATGTATGGTCGCAACTGTACAAGAATGATCCATAGTTTGTCACCACATAACTGACGCTAGTGGATGGAAAGAAAGTTCCATGTTTCCACCTTCAGGATGCATTATTATGCTACCTGGGCCACCTTTTCATTCCTTCAAGAGAGCATGCCAATTTTATTTTGGAGGTGCACTACAGGTGGGTCACAGGACACTTTGGTGTGGAGAAATTTGTGGTCGTAACACAGAAGTATTTTCATTGGCCAAGACTCTGACAAGTTGTTGGAAAATCTATCATATCATGAACTTCATACTCCATTACCAAGCCAACCATCAAGAAGAAAGAAAAGAAGAAAGGTATGTGCACTCCTATAAATACTCCCAACCAGCCTTGGGAATCCATCTCCATGGAATATTTTGTTGACCTCCCTTCTACCAAGAATGGAAATGACTGTGTATTTGTGGTCATGGACAAAATTTCTAAGATGGATATATTGGTGCCTTGCGAGAAGAGTAGCATAGCATAGCACACTTCCAAAATCTTCTTTGAATGAGCATGGGTACATTTTGGGATCCTGTGGAACATTATATCATATCAAGATAGTAGGTTCTTGAGCACATTTTGGTCAAGCCTCTAGACATTATTGGATGGTCATTGTAAAGTTAGATCTTGAAGACTATATGGCTAAAAGTAAACACCCACATCTCAGTTAATCAAAGAGCACTCATATGATATCCACCATTAAATGTAGCAAAACCACCCCTCTCTACTAACTCCAAGCACCCAATTCTCCTTAGCTCCGACGCAGAGCTCGCTCCCAAGAAAATCATAAATAAATTTGAACTGAGAGAAGTTTTCAAAAAAATCGCACTAGGAATGGACAAAGTAGAATTCCACAGAATTATCGATGAGAATTCATGATCAGACTCCAAAACTATCACAATTTTCTTGAGCCATCCCTCTTGTGACGGGGAACTAGGATTCCCCCCCCCCCCCCCCCACCCCACCCTCCACTATTTTGACTCGACATTGTGACAGGGTAACAAAGCCAAAATTGAAATTTTTAAGGCCATATTCCATGTCTACCTTCATATTTGAAGTTTGCATGCTTGTGCATGCAGGGGACTGACCATGCCACTCCCTACATTTATTATCTGATAGGGTGGTAAAATTGTCCCCCAAATGCTCTTATTTCATCAGTAATCACCCTAATCAAGGAGTTTTTGTCATTGTCCAAAATGGATTACAAAGACTCGGTCCAATTTGTTTGTTCTTCCATTGACCATATTGAGTTCAGGCAGAGGTCTTTATCCTAGCACCCCATATTAGAAAGAAATCCAACTTCCTTTTTGCATGTCCTCCTCGTGTGTGAGGTTATTACATAGTTGATGGAAAGGACCATCCCTCAATATGAGAGATAAGTAGATCGATTCTCCAACTCTTGGCTAGTTTGAATATAAGAGTGTCATTAATTATTTTATAGATTGTCGAGATCACTAGTTGGGAATCTGCATCGATTTGTAGCTTAGAGTAGCTTTCTTCAATAGCTAGATGTAGACCCCTTTATAGAGCCATAATTTTTTCCATGTTATTTCTTGTTTTTATGCAAGTATATGCATATAGAATCAAATAATTCTTGTTCCAATTCTTGAAAATCCCCCCATGAACTATTGGCCCAAGGTTACCTTTGGAAGCTCCATCAAATTTAAGCATTAAGAATCCCACCAGTGGGGGAGAGAAGCATGTGCGTCAGGATATTTTTGGATAATATGACTTCGACACCGAGTGAGTTATCATTTCCTGGGAGATCTCTAATTTGATCATTATATCAACCTCTTAATTATTTGCCTTCCAATCATTTTGGGAATATGGTTCCAAAAGGATTATTTATTTGATAATATACCATACAATATCAATATTTTCCTTCTGGTTCTTAAATATCCTCCTATTCCATTCCTTCCATAATTTCCATAGTGAAAATCCTCCCACAAAGATCCATGCTTTGATGACCATCGAGCTGTTGAAAATATTTTAGCACCACTATTCCAAAGATTCCACCAAACTATTAGGATTGTGGTCAAGGTGGCCAAAGATAATGCACTTGAGACCAAATAGAGTTAGTGTACAAACATGAATTTAGGAGATGTTCCATGTTTTATTCATGGTTTCCACAGAGCTGGCACAAATAAGGTCCTTGAAATCCTTTCTTCTGAATATGATCCCATGTAAGTAATTTCCTCCTCCATATTAGCCATAGAAAATGAGCCACTTTAGGCCAAAATTTACCTTTCTATATTCTCCTCCATAAATCCTCTCTTGGCATGTTTTGATGACCATCCAATAGAGAATAAGCTTCTTTTAAGTGTAAACATTCCTTTGATTTGATATCCCCAATGGAGTTTATCCTAATCCTACGTGACATGAATTTTGTGCCCTTGTAACTCTTGAGCCAAAGCAGGCCATGAAAGAATGTCTTGGTTTTCTATCTAATCTTTCTTAATTTTACACTCCCTCCAAAGTGAGGTTTTTTGGTTTGTTTTCTAGAAATATGCTACCTTCATACCCTGATGATTCATGGAAATTTTTCTTAGATCTTGAAGGTCTTCCCTATCTACCATACGAGGGATTTTTTGTAATTCATCTTGCCAAAATATGGTTGTATGCCCCTTCCTTATTTCCCAAAAGGAATGTTCTTGCACTATACTCCTATTTGTTTGAGCCAAGTTCTAGATAAAATACCCCATAGGGAAAATTGTGGTCCACAATTTATCAGATTTGGAAGAGGAGTTTCTATAATTATTGTCCCAAATTTACTTCTATATCTCTTCCCCTCTTTGAATCCAATGCCACCACAACTTAGACCCAAACACTTTAATTAGAATTCCATGTCTCTCTAGCCTAACACCCCCCAAAACTATTTTTGGATACACAATTTCTCCCATGCCACTAGCACCAAGTTTCTTGTCTTGATTTGTGCCACACCACAAGAAGTCCCAAAATTTGGAAATTATTTCTCTGAAGAAGATTTTTGGGGACATAAGTACTAAAAATTGGTATATTGGTAAGGCTTGGAGAACCAATTTGAGTAATACCAATCTACCAGCTAGGTCCAAGGATCAAAATTCCCAATCGTTTAACTTGTTATAAATCCTCTAAATAATTTATTTCCAATATGATGCTCTCAAAGAGTGAGACACTAAGGGGATTCCTAGATATTTAGCAAGGGGAATACTAATTTGGAATTCCAGAAAAAGGGCCAAATGTTTTTGTGCATGGACACTTATGTTGAAGAATTAATTTTGGATTTCTCACCATTTATCACAGTTCCAAAAGCTACCATAAAGTCTAAGAGGATAGTTTTTAGAGCTCTTGTTTCATGAAGATAAGGTCAACAGAAGAGCATGAAATCATCCACAAATTGTTGATGACTAATAGGCATGCCATTCCCAAATAGGTGAATACCCTTTATGATGGCCTAACCACTAGAAAATTTGAGATAATGACCCAGTCCTTCTACAAACAGGATGAACAGAAATGGGGACAAGGGGTCACCATATATTAAGCCACGAGAAGGTTGAATCTCATGGTAGGGGAGCCATTCAGGAGAATGAAAAAGAAGGGGCTTGAGATGAGGGAGCTAACCCA